>CAJFCP010000035.1:238559-288218 GCA_904066005.1 Synergus itoensis | reverse complement strand
GAAAAAATAAAATGTCGGTGCTGAGCCAAAAAAATGTTTTTTGGCAATTTTGGCTGAAATTTTCATTTTTTCGAAAAATCAATTTCGGCACAACTGAGCACAAATCTAGCACAATTTAGCACAACTTTCATTTTTTTGAAAATTTAAGTTGTCGGTGCCAACTTCCTGGACATCATTCTTCAATTCTAATAGCGTGTAACTTGATTTTCAGGAAATTATTTTTTATTCCAGTAAGAAGAAATTCTTTTATGCGGAACTGATACATCAGTGACTAGGATCGTCTTCATCGAAGAATTAGAAATCAAGGAAATCAGGCCATACGTAAAAAAGTGCACCAGTCATGCTGTCAGACCAACTTTCAGTTATTGACTACTCTCTAGAAGGTAAAAGAATCATTCTTGGTTCTTTGAATTATTCCCCATCAATAATGTTCAATTTATGAATAAAAATTCTTATTTACTTCCAAAAAAAAAACCTAAAGTTGACAATAAGATTTTAAAGAAAGTTTATCATTCAAAATATAATTTTCGAGTAGAAGAGTCTATAATGTTTTACACTCGACAATATCTCTGCTTCAAAAAAAGTGAAACCAATTCCCAATTCACCTAATTCTCCCCTTAGAGTTTATGTTCTTTTTTCCCATTTATCGAATAGACTTGTTTACTTGTCACCGATTCAACGAAAGCAAATCGTAATCGTTCATTGACTTTCCAGACAACTAGTTCTGAAAAGAAATGGCATTCTTCCAATGACATATTTTACTTTGGTATAATGCTTATTGAAGGAATTGTCGATTTCATTGGAATTTGCAACGGAAAGCATGATTTGCATTTATGCGGTTTCTCATGAACTTACAGTTCGATAGGATCTAATATCTCAGTCCCGGAAGTTGTATCGATCAGTACGACTGTTCAGTGTTAGCCTTAGAGAAATCTCGAAGGTAATAGAAAAACCATTGACATGCCATATCGGGATTAACAGGTGACTCTTATAACGCGAATATGTGCCAATTATTCTTTTCATTTGAACTTTTCTCATGCCTCGAAACTTATTTCTTTTTCTCATCCGCTTTTCTGATGACAAATTTAATAATGATTGTATGTCAACAAAAAGTGTTGCATAAAATGATTAAAAAATTTTTCTTTCAGTATTTTTAGAGTCTTTCCCCTATTCTAGTGTTTTACTCATTTTTTATATAAATTCTGACTGAAATAATAAGATCCCTTAAGGGCGTTGAACCCAAGTGTTAAGCTCAAAATTCCATTCTCCATTTTACTCAACGAAAATTACAGATAAATATTTTTTCGCTCTGTAGCGCTAATTTTAAGTATCTGTAAAATGATGAAAAATACGTGGAGTAAATTTGAGATAATTACCTAAAACCGTCGAAGCCGTCGTTTGACCCATTTACTGTGAGGACAGGTGCTCTTGCATAAGCTTTCGCCACCCTTCTGTTCCTTTCAAAGACGATCACTTTCGCCCATATTTCATCATCTATTTGATTCCATTTATCTAAAACCTCTTGTATATGATCCTAGAATAAAAAAAGCACAATTTTTATTCATTTGAATTCCTAATTCATAATGCATTACGTGAAAATAAAGTTTCGAACTGAAGGGAATTAAATGGGTAGTGGGTACTGTAAACAGTTCTAAAGAGATTTTTTCCCGATTGTTTTGCAATTCTGCATATCAAGTAGTATTGGCGATAGAAATCTATTTCACATAAACGCACAGTTTATGACCTATAAATACACATTACTAAAACACTGTCCAGAATATTTTATTTTTCTAATTCAAAGTATCGGGAGATTTTATATTTACTTGATGAAATGTGAAACGCACCCTATTAAGTTACAAAATATAGATAAAATTTATTTCATGTCTTTTGGTATGCTTCGTGTATTCGATTACAGATTACAATCGATTTTAAGTACTTCCTAGTTCTCTAATAAATTTTGCGTTCTGAACTGTGCAATATATTTTGTAAAATAAATTCTTGGGAACGTTAAATTTGATTTATTGCAAACCGTCGAAACTTGATATAAATAACAGGTTTTTTTTTATAAACTCTATTTATATAGTTAACATAAGAATGAATTTTATATTCCTAGCCATAGATTTCAGTTTATAGGATTTTAATTTCGTTTCGCATTTGGTTAAATCATTAAATTTTTTTTTATAAAGCTTTTATGTTCATATGCCACTACAAAGATTGAAATTTGAATGTATTTTTCTTAATGAACCACGGAAAGTGAAAGAAACTTGACGTTAGAAAGTTTACATGATTTCTGGCTCGCATACTTTTATACTTTTGCTTTTAAGAAAATGATAGAGTCATTATGCGAAGGAACCGGCTGTGGCCTGTACTTATGGTTCACTCTTGGTGGCATAAAAAAAAGGAATAAATATCCTTCACCAAAATGAGACTTTGTAGCTCTCTTAATATATATTCTCTCGGAATATGTATGAGGAATTCTCTCAGAAAGGATAATTTTCTAATTACAATCGGCAATATCAAGTGTTCACAATCATTTCATTTTCATTATTACTCAACACGTATATTTTTCGTAGAATCTAAATGGTATAAAAAGAAAATGAAAAAATTTAAGTCTTGTTAGATTAATGTTTCATTAAAACGAATGTATAAAACTGAAGGCGAAACATTGATTGGCACATGATTTGAAACATCTTTTTGCACTATGAGATATAAATTTTTCAATTTTATTTATTTTATGCGTGGCTTCAAAAGGGCAGGTATTATCTTTTAAAAGTTAGTGAAATGGAAGGTAGTTTTTCAGCATGATAATGTATTATAATTTATTCCATTTGAAGACCTTGGCTGGTACACCGTTCACATCGAAACGGGACTTTTGATGAAGCATTTTATACGAATAATTTTTAGCTGACATGTACTTAAATTAAAACAAATCATAAAGAATGAATAACTTCTTTATCAATTGTGTTTTCTTTCGGAGTTGTTTAAATTTTTATTTTATTTGATAAATTGCCTACAACTGATGCGAATAAATCATAAATAAATCAGATTTGAATATATACAATGTTAAATCTTTTTAATACATCTCAATCTGATGCTTCTTTTAGGGAGTAAAGGATCTTTAATCTGAGTTCAAGGACATATGACCCACATAATTCAAAAAGTAATATCATGCGATGTTTTGATATGAAGTAATAATAAAATAGTATAATCTATTTACCTTGTACAGCTTGTCTAAATTATACCAGACGTCCTCTTCTTCCTGTTCCTCATACTGTGTGTCCGCAAGGTTGTCCCTCGAACGGGATAGTATTTTTCGTCTCGACACCATCCCGAGTCACGGTTGTAATCTGCAAATCATTCAAAGAAGAACTGGTTAGCTAGTACAGTTTTTTCACTTTTACTTCTTAGTCATACTTAAAAGTTCGAAGTATGTAATCGCAATCCAAATGTCAAGAAGATGCACGGCATGTTCCGATATCTACATATTGAAATCATCTTCTACCTGATGACTCGCTTCTATGTCATATATTATACATTAACGGTTGCTTCATTAAAGAGTCCACGTGCTCGCAACCTTTGGCATTAAATTTATATAGGTTCCTTTGGGCTGATGTTACGAAAACTATCCTTCGTTTTTTTTTTATCCATTTGTCAAAAGATTTGTGTGCAAATTCAAAATTAATTCACACGTCGATGTTTCAATATCATCTTGGACTCGGGTGTAATTATAAATTTATATGTAGGCGCCAAATGATTGAAAGAAAATCATAACTTAGCAGGATGCTTTACGACTTGAAGGTCAAGATGCAAATCGGAAAGTGAGATATTAGAAATGTGATTTGTTTGGACGTTTTAAAATTAACTCTGTAATGTGTAGTGAATCAGATGATGGATTTGATAAATAATAGAAATAAGTTACATTATTTTTAATCCAAAAAAAAAGTTTCATCACACGATTGCTTTAATAATCGAGTTGAAATTACGAATTTATTGGATACAATCATCTTTTATGATAACATCAGTAATTCTGATAATATTATGGACCAATTTTGAATTTTCCATTATTCGGTCATAAAACTCAGCCCAATTTTTACGCAACATGTTGCATAACTTCCCGTGACCATAAAAATCGACCTGAATTTTATAATAATTTTTTTGTATTTGGATTTTTTATGAATTTTTTTTTTGGTAGTGTGAACTTATGAGACAAGTTACGATATCCCATATAAGATTTTAACACCCCAGGCGCGTCATTAATCGGCCAAGTTTGTAGTGAAAATTGCAACCTAAATAAGTAGGGAGATAAGTCGAGTTTGTGATTAGTGAGACTTTAACCACAGGTCACATTAAAAATCAATGCAAGGTATGTGATTACAGGTGGGCTCTCCGGATCCGGATCGGAAATTTATGTGACAGCGATGCGATCCCAATGAGTTTTTCCTTTAATGACTTTTTAACCATCGAGAAAAAAGTTGATGTTAAAGAGACAAGCGCTTTTTAGGAAAAAAATCGCTTATTTGGTCCTATGGCTAATTGTAGCCACTCTCGTTACACATTTATTTCCACTATAAGTTATACCTTTCGAAAGTGACGCTAGCCAAGGATGACAATGTTTAATTGGGTAATTAAATACTCGGAGCTGATAAGAATACAAATTTTAGATTAAAATGTTTATTTTGTAGTAAGGAACAATAAAATGAGAGATGTTTTAATTAAAATAATCTAATTCAATGTGGAGAGTAAATGTAAACATGAAAGTGAATGCATGTTTGTAATCCGTTGTTTACGATGGTGCTTTAAACCGGTGTGAAGAAGTGAAGTTGTTTCACTCTACGACAAAGGAAGTAGGTGTTACAGAATAAGATGAATAGAAATAGTAGTTGTGCGAGAGCCGTTAAATCCAAGAATAGCCATTTACTAGTGCCCCGGTCATCTTCTTGCGTCGAGGCGAGGGCCTACGTCATGAATGGGTGGTAATGACGGCTATCAGGTGATTAGGGCCGGTGAGCTTGTCAGCGCCGTTAGGTTTCTCTACGGTAATTTTCTCTATAAGTATAAGTACTCTAAAGAGTTTAAATATGAAGAAAAGATCGTCATTTAAGATTAAAGTCATAACACATTTCATAACTCCAAATTACAATTCAAAATTGTTTTCAATCAATCAGCTGTGTGTATATATACAAACTATTAACGCCCATTTGTCTTATTCACTTCTTAATTTTGTTTCATATATAATTATATTCTTTTATGATCGACAAAGATCAGAAAGAGCATTAATACAAATTCCGGAGACTTGTTTTCATTACTAAAATGAAATGTATCAACAAACTAATAAAAGACACTTAGAAACTGGAAAACCACATGAATCGTAGTAAAAGGCTTAACGAGGCTATTTAGCTTTCTAAAACCACAAATGTTTACTATTAACTTGGGAGAAATAAAAGTGGTAACGATTGTTTCGGAAAGTTTTTTTACTGATCTACTTTCTATCAGGATGACTAAAAAATATCGTATTTGAAGTATCTTTAAAATCGATAGGGTGAAAAAACTTACGTAAAAGGCTTAAATAGGTAATATAAATTAGAATTTATTGCGTGACTTGGAAAAACTATCGTGCCTCGAATAGAGATTAGATAACGAGGAGAGAAAGTGGTCTAAAACTCATTTCAGGACAAAGTTACTTTTTTCAGGAAAACAAATTGAGCATAAAGTAACGGTTTAGTTTTAACGATCGTTAAGACTTAAGGCGTGTTAAAAAAGATGTTTTGAGAAAATTATCCTCCTATGATTATTTATAACAATTATTTTTGATAAGGTTACTTGCTTCAAGGGTTAATGCAAATGATATAGTTTAAATATTTCCTTCAGAAAAAGAATTGGTCGACATACAAAATCGTGTACGACAAATGCTTTAAAATGATATATTATGTCGTTATCTCTGACATTGTGGTGTTAGAAACATTTGATATCATCAGTCAGAATTGATTTCACTTTTTTTTTTATTTTATCTCCTACGAAATAAAGTTCCAAACAAAGAGATTATATTTCACTAGAACATTAATTTCATTCAGGGAATCATTAAGGTAACTGAAACGGCCTTCAGGTTTCACAAGCGAGTCACTCGCATCCGGGATCGCACGAATATATACTTTGATACTAGAGTAAACCGCTGGCCCTGTGACAACCCACTTTTTTACAATCCACTATTTTTTGTTGCTTCGGGTGAAGGCAAATGCTAAAAGAATTAGGGGCGAAAAAATTGGCCGGAACTACTTAGTGTACATTAAAGACAGGAAGGACTTTAAAACCTTTCATGCATAATAAGGATCTCGGTGTAAAAGCTTGTGAAAATTGCATTCTGAGGAAATCTCGAGATTGTTAGGATTTCGTGGAAAGTGAAAGAATAGAGTGAATTACATGATGAAAATTAGATGTTTCTATTTTTCAGATTTGGTTTCTTAAGAGAGAGGTTTCTCTGCAAGGAACATACTTTCACTTATATTCTAATTTGACCAAATTTTTCGAGTATTAATTAGTTTATATTCCCTTCCTTCGATGATATTATTTATCCTAAATTCTTTCTTAGCGTACTATACTTACACAATTAAAATTAATTCATTTATTCGGAATATTATATAAGTCTAGTAAAACCGGTTCCACTCAAAGAACTTTTTTCCGCGTTTTTGTCCAACAGAAATAATGACAATATTCTATGAATCATGAAGAAAAATATCATTTAAAATATTTGGAAATCCATTAGAATCAATTGGAATTCATTAAAACCACTTGATAATTCTTGAAATTGGAAAAATTCCTATTGGCAATACCTATTATACATTATACTTTTGAAAAATTCACATGAATTGGGAAACATTTGCCTTGAAAACTTACGCCAGTTCCTCGCTAACAAAACGTTTTTCAGCTACTGAACTGAATAAGTAAGTAAGTAGCAAGAAAAGCGGATGTTGAGGAGCCGGGCAGATTATCGATTAAACACCTGCAAGGACGTGTGTAAATCATAGGTGTTTTTTTCCAGTGGTAAGTAGTGTTTCGCACTCACTTACACTTTCTTTATTACCATATACAATGCGGTCAATGAATAAGCTAGCTAGATAGAGTTCAAGGGGAATCTGGAATTTACGTTCATGATCGCACAGCGGATTACAGAAACGGTAAGTCTGGTCGAGACACACGCACGTTTAATTTTAGAAAAAGCTGATTCAGCACCATTGCGAGACTGATGCTTCTCAGATAGTCGAGGATAATACGTGTCATCCTACCGCATAACGTGACGCGTCAACAGGCAGTCGCATATATCGTACAGGTACTTGCTGTACTATTTTTCACAGTTCATACATTCATATATGTACCCATTGGATGGATGCACGGGACTTAATTGGAGTTCCGGGAGAGCGAACCGATTATCCGTCGCGGAAGTTTATTAGAGAAGTTAATTTAGTTTCTCAGACTTTCCATTTCGTTAGCACGACTTCTGCACACAACACTTCATTCCTTAAGTCCCTAATAATAACGATAAAATTACTACGAGATACTGATTATTGCTAATTTCGGACTAAATTCAAAACAGGACTTATTCACAGCTCATTTACAGTAAATCGAGATTTTCAATTAGCCTACTGAGAATTATTACTTGAGAAATTAAAATGTAATGCATTCGGTTAGAAAATGTATTCATATTAATCAAAACTTTCAAGTATGATTCGAATTATGTACGCTATTTATGGCAATCTTCAATTCCAAGATGTTTCCTATCAATTTAGAGTTATAAGAGTATGATTATGATTATCATTAAAATTATGATTATGATTACGATTATGATTACGATAATGATAATGATGATGATTATGATTAGTTAAAATTACTTTTATGAGCTCCGGAGAAAGAGTTGCGCAACTAAACTTTATTAACAACATTGTACAAGGAGAAATCTAACGCACTTGTTTACGTGTTCAATTTAAATTATGTAAATAATCACAAGGTGTAAGCCGCAATTTAATTCCGTTAATAAAACTATTTTTCAATGAGTTACATCAGATAAAATAACAAGTGGCATAAAATCTACCCTTCGTTTCTATTAATTGGATTCTTAAATCGGCGATTAAGGTATTAACGCCGAAAATATGTAAATGGATGCGAATAGAATTTAAACGACGATCCTGCATACTTATGGGAACTTTTTTAGCTCGAGATAAAATAGTTCCTTGTCTTCTCAGCAAGTGACATCATCGAGAGATCAGAGTCATTCGAAAACGGATGTCTCTTGCCGATGAGAAACCCACAAATTGGAACGCAATACTACTTGAGAGATATTTAAAGATCGAGGTTGGAAGTCAGGGTGAGGCACTGAGGTAGAGGTGTATCTTCCAAGTATAGTTCGCAGAGTAAATTCTCACCTGCCCTTGAAAGTAACAAGTCGTGAGAAAGGCCATGGCTTAAGGGGACATTTCGACTTTCTGCTGTGCCTCACAAAAAATCAGAACGCTCTTCAAGTCTTCAATATTGCTGTCTTCCTTTTCTCAAACGTGCTTGTAACTCAAAGTTATGAATTATTGCGCTCATGAGAAAAACAGTTCAAACGCATTCCCTTCACTCGAGAGAGTGAATGTTGAATGTTCTAATACATGTCATACATCCAAAAGAGATTAAATTTTCAATTCTTCTTGGATAAAATTGATGTAGGCTCTTTTAAAGCATTTTTTTCTCTCTATATCGCCCTGATTTTGGAACCTGCCTTTTTAAAAAAAGCAATTTTGTAAAGAGAACAAAATAGACTTTAACAATCTTACCAGAAATCGTAATAAGCAAATTCTATTAATTAAGGTAAAGTTTACGCAATGAGGAATAGTGTCATGATAAATTGTATTAAAAGATAAATACAGTAGTTTGCGAGAGCAAGGAACTGGTATTTTATCTCCTAATTCACTACTATTATTTTCTATTCTTTTCTAAGGATAGACTAAAATTGCTGTGTGCAATTCATTTAATAACATTAATGCACAACTATTTAGATTTGATTTCGCGTAAGGAAAACATTCTAAGAACGATGTTATTATTTAATAAATTAAAATTCCTTTTACTGTATTAAAAGTAATTACTTTATGACGTCTTTTAATAAGGTTTTCAGTAGTTTCGAGAATTTTAATAAAGAGTACTGAAATTTCCCTTCAAACAGCTGAAATATATTTTCAATATAAATATATACTCTCTAAAATTTAATCAGTGAAATTTCACTGATTTTTCATTTTTCATTCACTCAAACTTAATTCTACATAGTCAAAAAATTGAATTACATATATTCATCAAATATATTTATCCTAAATATCCAGATATTCATCTATTTGAATATCTAAGATATTGAGCCTGAATATCCAGATACTTAAACTGAACATCTTTAAATGGCTGTCACATAGTTCAGTATCCAAGATATTAAGCTTGAATATCCATTTTTCTCCTTTTATATAATCTATATATATAATATAGAATTAGCATAACGAGGAGTTTCTTCGAAAAGAAAAAAAAATCGCAGCATAAGAAATTCTTTCATGCTGCCTTGAATCGATATTGGGATGTTTGTGAAGATGAAGAAGCCATTGAACTGTTCGTGTGGGCTGAACGAAATTCGACCACGTTAGCATACGCTAATTTCCACGATGTCACGCTGCATAAGCCTTGCGGGTATTGTTCAGTACCTCGAATCATAATTGGATGAACTGTACTCTTTTCGATGCGGCTTTGCGTTTCATTTCGAAACACTTGAAAAAAGAGGAGTAAAAAACGCGATAAAAGCTCCGCATTCCTCTACGCAACAGAGTACGATTATCGTTGGTTAACGTAAGCCGGTAGCACTCACTTTTTATGAAACAATTACGAAAACCGTTTCAATCTGAGAAAGTATAATAAATGTAATCTGGTATAAAATCGAGACAATTTCAATTTCAAATCGCTATGCGAAATTGAACGCCTAGAATTTATGGAAAGTTTAGTTAATTAGATTATTTTGAAAGCATCGGAATACCGTAAATGGCACAGTCCGAAGCACTTGAAAACAACTTTTTATAAAATTTTATCGCTCAGTATTAAGATAATCAATTCAATCAATTCTGTATGTTACATCAATCAAATTAGTGAATAACGATAAAATGTTTCTCTTCTGCTTCTATTCTCTAAGCGTTAATTGAATTCGACTTTGTCCATTTGATTTTGTCTGTAGTAGTGTAAAAATAATCGCTAATTATTTCTAGACATTTATTTGTAGATGTCCTTTAACATTAAAGAGATTGGATCTTATTATCAAGAGACATATCATTGTAGTTTTAAGGCTCGCACATTGTCGGCGAGAGGAACAGTAATGGGACAAAAAATAGAGAAACATGGACACTCTTGTAAAAGATGCGTGCATGTAATCTCCATTACAAGCATCCTTTGAAATGTCAGACGGATACAAGGTCATATGAATAAACAAATTAAGTCATGCTCAAAGTTACGACTTCTAATGAAAAAATGGCAATGCCTTCTTTAAAAAATTGGTTACTAGGCCGTAAGTAATTTCATGAATGGATGAGGAAATTTATAGTAATTGTTATAGCTCGTTTGCATTAACCGTGTGCACTTTAGACTCTTTAGACTCCTTAGAGCAGTGAGTTTCTTTTGTGCAAAATGCAAAATGGTTTCTTCGAGGACTCTGTCCAGCTGGTATTTATGGCATCGTCCCTCAGCGCTCCTAATTACTGAGTTTTCGTTGAAAAAAATCGAAAGTGGGTAATGTATCTGACGGGTGCAATCGGCTACCGTAAGCTACTCTGAAACAATGCCGGAGCTCCAAGAGGGAGGAGTTCGAGAGGTTCAGGGTGGACTTCAAGGACACCAAGAGAAGGAAAGAGAAAGATGGCGGTAATGCTGCTACGAGAAAGGTCAAATACCGCCATAATAATGTCTCTCTTTACCAGAATGCGGGGAAGACTTACAACGCGAAGTCTGCAATTACCACGCCTATAAAAAATGGAAATTCTACTCCCAGCTCCACCCGCAGTTCATTAATTAATTCAGGAGGATTTTTCACCCTGTCACGAGCACGAGCGATATTTTCCACACAAATTATCGTTCGGCTTATTATATTCTGAAAGAGGAGGCCTTTGAGAAATTATAGATATGAAGGGAGTCAAATGAATTATTGCCAATGCTGCCTTATTATAGATGGTAAAGGCTATTATTATTACCAGCTACCACCTGCTACCAACACTTACATTACTATAAATAATATATTTATATTTATACCAAGTAATTGATGGTAAATCCCAAAGTATTGTTTTTTATTTCAATCGCTAATGCGTGTATTGTAAACGGAAGTTAGATCGGAAATGTAGTCATAGATATTCAGACGATTAGGAAAAACACTATATCTTCTCGTGTACAAAGAAAAATAGAAAAGTGGTGAGTTGAGCTAGGATTAATCGATCTTCACTTATCTGACAACGATCGCGATTATCTCGTCAACTGTATCCTTGCGTATATGTTTACACGTCGTGTCAATTGATGTCACGAACTTGTAAGCGTGAACCTCATGTCAGCAGCACATACTTCACGCATATATCCAGCGCGAGTCTTAACATATTTTAGCTCCCAGATTCCAACTTTTTTGAGGGAATTAAATGCAGTAATTTGCAATTTAATGAATATTTACGACGTCATGTGTCCTTGTTTAACAGCGTCTGTGTAAGCATTTTAAACCATAGTAGTTACAAGCTTTGGTACCTTTGATACTAAGCAATCAAGATTGGTAAACAGATTGCTCTGGTCATTACAATTGCTGTACTTCACGGACAAAAATAGATGTTGGGGGCTTCTAACTAGATAAACAAGTCTCAATTTCTAATTTCAATATTTGAAAATCTTCATGTTTTCGTTTCATCTTCATATTTTTACGTTTCGTACTTATACTTCAATTATACTTATACTTTGGATGCTTTGTGTAATGTTTTTCCTCTTTCAATGCAAAGTAATTTACATTTATTCCATTAGGGAAATTTACTAGTTTGGATGTTAATGAACCATACAAGGGTGATTTAACTTTTAAATAGTTGCTCTGTTTTTACTAATGTTTCAGTCATAACATGCATTATTAAATGAACTTACCACTCGATATAGCTTTAAAGTAGAACTCTCTGTGCAACTTACCTGAAACAAACAATAAAATCACAGATTAGGCAACTTATTACATCGTACAATTGAAATTAGCTTTAAAAAAGTGAGAAAATTAAGTGGGTCGCTCAGGAGATGTGCCACCTCCTCTCTATAGTTTGAGCATAGGAGTGAAATTACCACATCCGAATCGGTAGAACAAGTCATAGTCAACTAGAGAGATGACTGGATTTTCAAGAAATTTCTAACAATCATTCTTTCAAGTTTTGCTTAATGCTTTTCTATTTTTCCAAGTTCAAGCATTACCAACTTAGGATTCTTGTTTGTTTAAATGTCTTTTCACTTAAGACACAGTTTTTTAAGACACAGAAATTTACAGTTCTTCAACAGGGATGATTTATTCTATGCTAATGAACTAAACAAGGTCAAGTGAACTTGTAGCTGCGAATTTCGCTCTCGTGTCCAGAAAAAAGTCTCTTCCAGCAATGAAAGAGCAATTGCATTTGTTTTCAACTGCAATTTGAAAACAAATGCAATTCCGAAAGTGTACTATGCAAAAGTGCCATTTCTCCTGGTATAATCTGAAAATTCCTTTCCCCATTCCAGTTCTCTGAAAGACAAAGTTCCTCCTCGTTTCGTGTTACCGATCCTCCTTCATAAATATACAAACAATTCGCGCATTTCGAGAGCCAGTGACCGCACTGCGTGAGATACACTGCGACTGAAATACAACTATACAACGTGATTTGTGCGGTTGAGTGTACGCCGCCCCAGCATGTACTTTGTACCCCCTACGACAAAAGTTCTCTTGAATCTCAAATGGACCATAAGTTACGCGTCTCGCGCGAACTTTTGCTGCCGAGAGTACAGTCTGTACAAACTGTATGTACGGACATGTACTTACGTATCCACAGAGTCTTGACGGTACTTACGGCCTAGCTGGCACGACCAGGTTAGCAAGCTTTGCCTGCCAGTCGAGCCAGGCCTTCGCATTTTATTAGAAGTGAAAGTCAAGCGTTTTAGGTGGCTACCTTAAAATATGCCGTGCACCAAGAGATCGCGGGCGTCGCGCCTCTTATCGTGGCATCAAAGATTCGAAGCTGCCATATATACGCCATATGCAATACGGCTATACAGCCGAATTTATTTTGGCGGCATACCCATTCGCTTTCTCCGACAAGAGCCTCATCGAAAATGAACCATTCCTCCGACATGAAGAACCTGAAGAACGCCTCGAGCTGCTTCGCCAGATGTCAAGAGAGCGAAGGGGAACCGTGTACTTCACGAATTATGGAAGATTGCCTTGAAACAATATTTAAATTATTTTTCTGCACTCGATTAAAAAACTGCTTACATCCCCTGCTTGCGAAATGTGCAATAAAGTCTCTTAATTGCGATTGACCTGTTCTTGTGGCTTTTATTATATGTAGAGGATCAATCGTTATAATTTACTTTAATCCTGAATTATGCTTTTTGTTTTGTTATTTAAGGAGGGATTCTGATTTTACTGAAACTGGTAATATGTCGCAAGGGCGGCATGGTAATAAAGCCTAAGAAGACATTTGGCAGGGTTGCAAATAATTAATTACATTTTTAATTACATTACTAGAGTAATTTATAATTACAATTTTCTTGTGTAATTATTAATTATTTTGAGGATAATTACAATTTATTTTATGTAATTAGTAATTGAAGATGGATAATTAATCATTTTTGCAACCCTGACATTAAGGGGTCCACCCGTGTGATGGCCGTATTTCGAGCAAACTTTTTTATAGAGAATTTTTTTTTGGGAGAACTACCAAAGACTTTTTAACACGTTTTACGTCATTTTAAAGATTTTCTTTTCTATTTCAAATTTCACACAGTAATTTTGTTAGAAGTACTATTTGATGTACTTATTGATAATTCAGAGAAAGACCGCCGTTAAGAATAATATAAATGAAATTGCACTAATAAAAAAATTACTGTGTAAAATAAAAGAATAAACCTTTAAAATGAGGTAAAATTTGTTAAAAAATCTTCGGTAGTTCTTCAAAAAAAAAAGAAAAAAAAATTGTAAAGCGCTCGAACTGTAGGTATTTGATCTAGGAATGAATTAGGTATGTGTATTTGAATAATTCATGGTCTCATCTAAATAGAAAAGTGTTATACAAGATATGATTGTACACCAAAACAGAAATGTATTCAAAATGAATGAATCATTTTATTGATTTTGTTTATTCAATGGAGATCACTTTCTCCCGCAGAATAAACGATTTACGATCCCAATGCTCAAGTCTTCATGATTGCATGATTTTCATAGAGCATAATAAGGAACTCAAAAAGGCGATCAAAAAAGTGGAGCACCTATTGATAATAAAGTAAGAATTTGCTTCTTCCGCTCTCATTTTCCTAATAGAGAAAGTTACTTAGGCCAAGGAATGCAACTACCAGCGGAACCATGCATAAACCTATTATAAATATGACATAAAAAATATTGGCAGCAGTGTTTAAAAGAGGGGCAAGTCTGCCAATAAAATCCAAGTGCGTATTAAACGCATTATGAATTATTTGAACATTCATCATTTCTTCTTGATGTTTTTATTCTTAGTATTATCACTAAAAGTATTCAATATACTTTTCAAATTAGATCCTTTTAATTAGCAACTTTTACTAGAAATGATTTCATTCATTATTTATGCGAGAATGAGTGAAAAAAATAATTTATAGAAGAGTAAATTTATAGAAGAGTAAATTTATTTCATTATCTCCCTAGTTGAAACTTGATTACATTTTATTACTTTTATAAGAAAATAATCTCTGAGGCATACATATTATGCGTCATGAGGTGATTTACTTTCAATTAAGCTACATGAAATAAAATTTTACGATAATAAAATTGCAAAGACGTGTTCTTTTTTCTGAAAAAATGAGTAAACATTTTTGAGGCAATCAACACGACTTCCAGTTATTGAATTTTTCTTAACAAACTCTAAAAATATTCTCCTATATAATGGAAGTTGTTATTCCACCTTTTACTCTCGAAAGACATAATCAATCAGCATTTATACGGTCCCTTGAATGGACAACAAAAATTGGGCGAATTTCCCAATATGTCAAGCCTACTTTCAGTTAATTATACATTCGAACTGGTAACATTTATTTTCAGTGTAAATTTGAGACAAAAATATTACTAGAAAAACTGGAAACCCTGCATGCTGCGCTAAACTTGCCACGACTTGTATGATGAATGAGTGTAGGATACTTGTTTACCTTTCACGACAAGGTAAAATTTTTGTAGTACACGTATTTTCCAGTTCACACTATGGTGAATGTAATTAGGTTTAGGAATATGCAATTATGTAATGTCTTGCAGGTCAATGAATTTTGCCCTTTTATAAATTACTCAACTTTTATTTTTGTCATAAAAAAACTGAACATATTTTCCTCCTTCAAGACAACATTCATTAATATTCATAATTTGCCAAAACAACTCAAATTAAAATGCAGTAAGAGTAAAATTACAAAACAAATGTTTGATTTAGCATTTTAACGTCTCCTATGCAAAAACAAAAATGTTCTTTTATAAGGAAGTCTATTTTACTCTCAAAACACAAAGAGTTAGAAATAATTTACCATTACATATTTGCTTTCGTAATCAATTTTCCCTTTAGTGTGCCGCATTTCAAAAATAATTACTATACTTATTATAAAGGATATGTAAAATAATTTTCATAACACTCAATAACTTAGATCCTGCACTTCAGTAAATATCGCTGCATCATTTTCAAAATAATAACTTAATAACAGAGTCGACATCAAAACATAAATTTCACAAAGTTCATGACTTTTACACCTTAAGCTTAAATAATTTCTTTTCATAGAAATCTTTGTGTTCAAGTGAAGGTGCTGGAATGTTTATAGTAGCGTTCTGGTAGCGGTTAAGGTGAGACAGTATACAGCCGTCCAACTATTTTGTTGTGCATATAAAACGTTGTAATGATCCTCGTAAAATAATGAAGGCAATACAATAAAATGTTTCCTTCCAAAGACAAAATGTCTTCGCACTCGTACCAATGTTGCTAAATATAGAATTTAAGGTTTCAGATAAAATAGAAAATAATGTCACGGTAGTAAATAACGCATTGGAATTCCTTTTAAGATAGAGAGCGAGAGAGAGAAGACGTGTGTCGAGAGAGACTAAAACTTGGCCTTTTTCGCCACTCTCTTCTGACATGAGTGTTAGACTTCTGATTTCTATTTTTTTGTCCGATTTTAAATGCCACCAAGAATAATTGACTTGCAGTTATATATATAAATCGCATGCATAGCTTTTTTCCTCCCATTAAATTTTTTTTATAGCAATAATCGAGTGCATTAGACAAATGATGCGTTTGGAATGATAATGTTGATGTAAATTTAATTGCGTGACATGCATAAAGAATTTTTTCGTGAGAGTTAATATCATGATTAAAATTTTAAAAACTCTTTTCTCAACTTTGCTCTCCAGTAAAAGCATTTTTTAATTTTCTTCAAAGCCACGTCACATTGAACCTTATAGGTGATTAAAGCAGTGAAAGAATACGTAATTGTCATATAATAATGCAACTTGATGAATATTTTATGTGCGGCTGTATCGATATGAATCACGAGCAATGTGTTTACATATGTCGTAAATTACGATAAAAAAAATTACTTTCAGGATATATATTAAAAAGTTTTACGTCATTCATCTAACGGAATAAATGTTTCGTGAGAACACTCATTTTTTTAATGCACGTATTTGTATTTTTCAAAATGTTTCATATTTGAATCATGCTGAAAAGGATTGCACTTTAATTCACTTTTTAATGAGAAAAATAATGAATGGTGCCAATTATAGATAACGAGTAAGTCATTAACTTATAGAATCGACATATTTTAGTATCCATGGCAGTAAATACTCTTTTTACTTAGTATATTTTATTTTCATGTTAATTACTTCAGTATTTTAACAAAACAATCATTTCATTTTAATGTAACATTTTATTCATTTCTAAAGAAAGACTTCAGAGGCAAAAATCTTTAAAATGATTCAAGAAGTTATCGAAAAAAAATTGAGAAACTAGAATATATACTTTATTAAGCAAAGGTGATACTGCGATAAGATAGTAAAATGAATAATGCAACCCACATGCACTATCTCTACTCTAATTTATACATTTTTCTAGTTATAATTGCTTGTTAATTATAAATCTAATATGCGAGCAATTTGTCAATGGAAATAACTAGGACTCGAGGATATATCCCTTTTTGCTTGAGGTTTTAATTTAATGATAAAGTACGACTCGTAGACTTTGATTCATCGATCGATCGACCGGTCTATCTTCTTCGCCAACTTTCTCAGAATGGTTTCGGAACACAAACAGCTGAGCGCTCAACAGCGCGAGAAACACACGTAAAGGTGTATCTCGTGATGTCATGCGCTAAGGATTTCACAATCAAAGGAGAAGGGATGCGTGCATTAAAAAGTGAGTCGTTCTATTAAAAGAAATTATGAAAACAAAGAGTTCTATTCAACCTTTCTTTGCCTTATTATTATGATAATCTACTATATACGCCACTGTTATTATCTATCGCATTCACCATAAGCATGTATTACTCCTGATCCACATAAACTTTTAATATGCAGAATTTTCACCACTTTGAAATGCATACATGCATTAAATTTTGAATAAAATTAGGGAAATTTTTTTATGGAAAGTGGATGTTTACTATATTTTAATTATCAGGTTTGAAACAACAATGTTTGCGAGACATTTTGTTACATCACTTTGTTTGGATAGCAATTTCAAGGGGTTTTTAGGAATTTCAGGGATTTTGACGATTTTCAAGTGATTTTTAAGGAATTCAAAAGATTTTTAGAATTCTTAAAAAATTTCGTAAAATTTTAAGGGATTTCAGGATATTTCGTCGAATTTTAAATGAAGTTATGCAATTTTATGAGATTTTTAAAAATTCTAAGAGATTTCTAGCAATTTAGAGAGATTTAAACGAATTTTAAAGGATTTCGAAAGTTCTCGTGAAATTGGAAGAGATTTCAGGATCTTTCATGAAATTTTAAATGCATTCATACAGTTTTAAGAGATTTTGAGAAATTTTAAGAGATTTCTCGAATTTTAAGAGTTTTCAACGAATTTTATGGGATTTCGAAGATTTTTGTGAAAGTTTAAGAGATTTCAAAAGATATTTAGGAGTTAAATAGTTAGGGATGTTAAATGTCGTGGAATTTCGAGGAATTTAAAGAGATTATCACATATTTTATCGAATTTCAAGAGATTTTTATGACTAAAAACATTTTATGGATTTTGAAGGATTTTAAAGTTTGTCGGAAAATTTAATTGAGAGGTTTCAAATGATTTCTATGATTTTCAAAATATTTCGTAGAATTTAAAAAGATTTTGAAAATTGTCGTAAAATTTTAGGAGATTTCAAAAGGTGTCTAGGAATGTTAAGAGATTTTAACGAATTTTAAGGGATTTCGAAGGTTTCATTAAATTTTTATGGGAGGAGTAATTTAAAAGCCATTTTGAAAAAACAATCTATGAAATATTTTCAAGACATTTCGATAAAAATATTTCTTTGCTATGGGGTCGTTTAAACAAAATATTTGGTTGATTCAAACAAATTTTATTTGAACTACAAAAACGTTTGCTCAAATGAAGCAAAAGTGTTTTTTTTTAATTCAAATAAAATTGTTTCAATCCAACCAAACAGTTTTCTGAGTGTATATTTTGTTTGGTGACTGAAGTTACTGACCAGTCTGTGTCAGAGGTACGAAAAATCAGACTCGAACCGGTATCCTTGCGAAATCATTAATCGTGCAAGCGTGCCCCACGGCGCAGAGTGTCGTATCGCACACCATATTCCACTGAGAGTCTGGAGCACGTTTGGTATCGGTAGACCGGACAGCAGATTTACGTCGATATTAAAATAATATAAAGAAACGAGGCGTGGCCGACAAACAAGCGAAAACGTTAGACAATACGCGAGCGTTTTGTCGAGAGTCTCCATTGCCGCCTTATCGTACACAGTAAATATGCGCGTATGTACAAATCATTTTTTCTGTTCGGAGGCCCCATTGTTCTCCGCTACGGTTTCCTATTAGAACCCGTCTTTACATTCGTCGCAATACCACTATCCGGCCGCGCATACAAACCAGCGCCAAACAAAAGAGAAAAAAAAATAGGTAAAATTAGAATAGAAGTAAAGGGAAAAGGATGTGAATTAATTTAGTTCTGTAAAAAATAAGAATATAAACACGGCTTTCCAAATGACTTCATTTTCAGACATCCGAACGCTGAAAGGTTCAAGCCAGGAGGGATTTATGCTTTGTCAACAAGTAGCCATAATACAACCATTCGATAGGGATCAAATTTCTCAATGTATTAAAGCAAAAAAAAAATGGAATAATAGTTCAATCATGAAATAGGTCAAACGAGAATAAAAGCAATTGACCCGATTTTCTTCTAAGGACGTTCGATATTCGTTTCTGAGCCTTGTAACAATCTCTTTTTCTCTCTCGATGACTCTCTCTTTCTCTCTCATCGTTAATTCATCGCCAGCCGTAATCCCACGCTACAATTGCTAGGATATGAAGCAACCACGTTAGTAGATATATATGTATGTATATATACATATATACATATCTATCCAGCAATATCTATCCTAGAAAAGAAGTCCGATTCGATTGGCGCTGCCGAAGACTGAAAAAGTGTGGCGTAAGTGCCACCTCCGTGAGTAATCACGCATGTATGCCAAGAGTGTAAAATCGAGTGCATTATCGACGCAGAACATAAGGGCAAACACCATAGAGTCACTACATATAGTGTTTTATATCTACTTTACATTATGTATTGAGAGACTGAGAGAAAGAGAAAAACATGTATCGCCTAACGACTCGAACTTGTAAGATACATAAGTCAGTTCACGCGAAATTTAGTATCGCGTGTGTCTTATCACCTATCTGCTCTATACCGTGTCTAAGATATTATAACGGTCGGCTTTCCTTACAAACACTTTTTTTTCTCATTCTCTCTTCGAGAGAAAGACTCACTTGTATTGAGAATCTACAAATAAGGAATTAGAAATGATCAAAGAAAACTTTCGTTTAGTGATGCAGAAAATTTTAACGAGATGTATATTGAAATGTTCACTGATTGAGGATGATATTTATGTTGAATAAAACAGGGTTAGAAAGTCAAGTGAAAGATAAATATCAAGAGCAACTTAAGTAATTAGAATTGATTGAATTAGAACAAACTAATTGTTATTATAGGACTGATGCTGTTAGCAATGTAATTTTTTAGGGGTTTCCAAGAATATAATTCTATATTTATATTTTCCTGAGTATATTTTTAGTTAACCTTTATTTGCCACACCTTATTAATGGAGTAAAACGCTTGCCAAACTGGGATGTTGGCCACCCCACTCATAAAAATTGTAATAAAAAATTAACTATTGGTTTTTTTTTTTGACAATTGGTTTGTCTCAAATTATTGACAAATATTGATTTAAAGCGATTTCCTTCACGTTTCGGTACTTTAAATTAAGAGAAAAAAAAAGCCTGGGGTATAATCCACCCCGGTGTGGCAAGCAAGGGTAAATTTAGTGAAAGATCAGAAAAAAGTGTACGAAATCGAAGTGTAAGGTGCATTAAGTACCATGCATTGAACTCGCCAACTTACAGGCATTGAAGTTACCGCAAACTGGCAAAAAGTGGCATGTGAAATATTCTCGAAACAATTAATATTTATTTTCAAATTAGCTAATGCCTTCAATTAATGAAAATTCCTGAATATCTCCTAACATTCCTTTGATTATTTCCAAATATTTTAAATTACTTAAATCTTTAAAAATCTCTCAAGCTTTCTACTTTTTCCCTAATTTGCGGCCACCCTCTAATATATCGACCCAAAAATTTGCCCTATTTAGAAGCTGAGACATAACAATTCCGGTTAAGAAATAAAAAAGAACAATGAAGAGACAATGAGAAGGTAAATAAGTCGTTAAATAAACATTAAAATTGTTGAAGGGACTCTCAGACGTAATATGTAGAAGCCTCATTGACAAATGAGATATTCAAGGTAACATGAAACGAGCTACTTCTGATACGCAATGTACCATGTGCTTTATAGGCAACCGCGTGTTATGCGGACGTGCCATCTTCTTCGAGTATAAAAAGTACCGCTAGTCGTCGAACCGCAGACAAGACACACACGCGTATTGAGTAATCATTCCTCATGGCCGTGTAAGCTGTTCAACTAGAAAATACATAGCGGTATGCACATATGTGCGGTCAGTGATACGCGCTTATCTAGCCAGAGCCATCCATCTAATCGGTTCGATAATCAAATATAGTATACGGTATTAAAGTAAAACCGTTGTTTCTTGTTTCTTGATGCTCATCATTCCATCACTCATTCAATTATTGATGATGCCTTTGACAAGGAAGAACCTATAAAATACACTTGACCGTAAGGAATTTCGGGACAGACTTTGACATGCTTCGACATAGAAAATCAGTAGGTCATCAGCGATAATTAATTACTCGTCGTCTACAATCTGACCTCCAGAAAGCGTGCTGCCTTATAACAGTTAAATTTCTTAATTTCTTATGGAGGTATTTAGGACAAGTTTTTTTTTTTGGAAGACGAAGTGATTTTTAATTAACGAGGACTTCATATTTAATGGTAGAGGTGCTATTATGATAAAAGTATATGTTTGACCTTAACGGCTTTAACATAGAGTCTTTTGAAGATATCTCAAAAAGGGATTTATTTAGCTTTCTTAAATCTGTGGTCATTACAAAATCGAAAGTCTAATATAAAAGAAAAAAACGTTTGAAAAGATTTTAGGTTGCCAAAGACTATATTATAAAACCGTAATTTCAATGTTGGCATAAACAGGATTAAGTGTCATTAGGTTGATTAAAATTGAATTAAAATAACATTATACTGGATCCGGCACAACTGTGGGTGAAAAACCTGTAGGTTTTTGTCTAGAAAAAGTAAATATCAAGAAGTATACTTCTTGTATACCAAGAAGCAGGATTGAAAGCGTACTTTCGAAATGATTGTAGATATATCAAGAAAATCGATACGCATGTATGCACGTGCGTACAAAGTCTATGCAACGCACTTAGCCACTAACCAAAGTAGATCTCCCAGTTCAATAAGAAGCATTGTCGATAATGTCTGGGCGTTTAAAAGTTCCCATTATATGCTTGCTTGCTCCAAGATATCTAACCAGGATTCGTCAACTGCCGAGCTATACTTTCACTCGTTTGGAAAAAAATGTCTCAATTTACTGAAAATCGACAAAGTAACTTTAACAAGTTGCTGCTGTCTATCTCGACTACGATTTAGAATCAATGCACCCATAATTGCATGGAATTGCACTTGCTCTAACACTGTTACAGGTGGTTTTTGAATCTATAATCAACTGGTTCTGTGCAAGAATAAAGCGATACGTCACTTTAAATTAGATAGTATATACTAATCAGGTTGTTGTATTTATTTTCTCAATTCTACAATAAAAGTCGATGTAACATTACCTTCGGAGAATAGGAATTTTCTAGAATTTTTTACAAAGAAAAACGATGCAATCAAAAGGCATGAAAGCAATAATAACTCGCATCTCATCTTTTGATTTCCACTCTTAGAAATGCGGAATATCTCGAGTCGTTGAGAGGCATTTTTCCTGTAGTGGGATTTCTTTCAATGGGAGAAATACGAAAAAATACAAATGCGCGATTAGGCGATGGTGGAAGAGAGATCGAGTGAGATGGAACTAGGAAAAGGAGGAAGAGGAAGGAAGGAAGATGCTCGCTCTTACGAATTCCAAGCATACAGATGTTCGATAAAAAGACATATGTACACTCTTGTGTGTTCCTCCCCGTATATGTAAATATTATGCAGCTATGTAGAAAGAACATTTTTGCACGCATAAGCCAAGTACATGACGCGTAAGGTACACCTTCGAGTCACAAACTGTAATGTACATTGAACCCGCTTTGAGTTCAAGTTCGTAAGTTCATTCGTCCCAACATTGACTTTTTTTTCTCTCAAAATTTGTCACTTTTCCTCGCCCTGCATGAATTATTCATCGATGCGTCAGACATTTATAAAATAAGAGGATGAATATAGTTATAAGAGAAATAAGATAAATAAAATAATGCATAAGATATGCTCTAATTAAAGAATGCATATTATTACAAATTAATAAGAGTTTTCTCTCTCTGCGATTTTAATTAACTTAACATTCCCGTGAGATTTGGTTCCCAGGGGATTTTCTAACAAAAGAAATGATGCCTGTCCAATCCCGCTCTCTTTCTCCAGGCGTGGCGTTTTTCTATCGTTTAGTCGACTGATATTGAATTCGACGAACTTTCACTGTGGACTTGCTGCAGCGAATTAGCTTAGGTGTGGTCACGATGCTATAAAAGCGTATTATACTCTCTACGTGCCGCTTAAGAAGGAAAAGCGGTAAATAACGTTTTCCATGGCTTTTATCATTTGCATTTTGCCAAGCTGAAACGAATGCCGCGGATCAATCGACCCCCGATATGGCGCAAGTGATACTTTTCACTTCAAAAAATCCTATAATAGACCATTAATCCGTCAAGCATTTGAGCGTGAACTCTAAATGAAGTCAGAAAAGCCGCGAGCAAGTCAATAGAGAATTTAATTTCTAGTGGGTGGTTCTTTGATTCATTTTATGGCTGTTACATTGTGTTAGAAGAATTGCTCACTTTGCGTAGGAAGTGGGTGAATTTCATCCGCTTTATTATCCTGAATCCACTTCCTTTTATGGTACTTTCTTATATATTCTAGCTTTACTTTTTTTTTTGACATTGGCCTTCATGAATTATACGATTTAGAACTCAATTGCGAATTAATTTTCCGAGCCTTATCCGCACGATTATTTTTAGAGTGAGCATCTGGAAAGGCATAAAAATAATCTTTATTTCTCGCTTAATTGGACAGCTACTGTCGGCAGTAGTCTATAAAAATTTCATAAGCTTGCGGTTGTTCGGTGCTTACAGTGGAACAGGACGAATTGACTTGTTTGAAAATTGCCACTTACGTCACTTTTTTTGAGCGATGTCTCAATAAATCGTCACAGGTGAGGCACTGTGCGAACGATGGATTGCGCGAGAGATCGATCTTTCCTTCGAAATTCGCGGTTAATGGAATCAGTTATTGGAAAATCAGCAGAGATCACAAAGCGAGGAGAACTCGCGAGAATGCTATTCCCACGTTCATTGCAATCCCAATTAACAGTATATATATGAAGTAATATAACTTCTAATGACAAGCTTGATATTGTTTCTTAAAAGTCATCATTACAAAGTCCTTGCTGTATAAAAATGAACTGTTAAACCAAAAGAAATGATTCATAACTGCAATTTCACACTGAATAAGTTGCATCAGACTTCAATATGAAGTTGATTGAATCCGTGCGGTCTGACTTGTAACGTGCATTTACTACTGCGGAAGATGCCTTTTCATTAGCAATTTTGAAGGTAATCATTCACTTTATCTCGATTTCAAGCACGCCCGAGCCACCTTCTATCATATCCAAAAAAAAAAATAGTTTCAAAGGAACGATAAGCATTCTCTGTTATGTATTTCAATATTTCACAATTCGCGCGGACGGCAAACTTTGTAGCGTAAGTAAGAGTGACAGCGGTTATACTTCTAGCACTGTTATTACGTTACATAAACATCAACGTATTTTACATATGATAGTGGTAATTACTCGCTTTACAATAAAAGAATAATATGATATACTGCCATAAAACGACTGACAGGTCATTTTCCACGCTAAACTTGCAGAAGAAGGCAGAGGAGATAATTTTGCTCTCACTGACTGGTGTATCCAGCTTCCAGCAGTTATATGTTTCTCGGAAATGTTCGAGAGTAATTGATTATTTGAAAATTTAAATTATTACAAACACCTAAATTAAATAGCCTTTAGCACTTGAAAGACTTAAATTTGAAGGATAGACCTGATTGTCAATATGACAATATAAATTGTCATGAAATTTTTTCACATGGAATGGTTGCTTGCTTCTAAAATGCATTCGAATCGAATCAAGACCGATCCATAATTTATTCGCTTTCCAATTATGACTCGAAGCGCATGTCTGACCGCTAATTGAAACAAGGGATTGCGCCTCCGCGCGAAAAAGTTGTTCGTCCAATTACGGACTAAGCAATATAGTCTACGTATACATGTGCACGTAAGGCATTTTCGTTCCTCATCACATTGCATAATTAGGGATTCAGAGAGTGGCGATGCATTTTTCTACGCTTTTCTGACCCTCACTTTTGCCACATTGCAATCCAAACATTCGCACGATATTAATCAGGGAGCTCAATGTATCTACTCAATAAATTGTAATCTTTCATATTTTTCATTTTTATTGTGAAAAATATTACCTCAGACTTACTGATAAATATTATTATTGATAATATTATTATTGATAAATAAAATATTTATCATTATCCCTTTAAGTAGGTAAAGAGACTTGTGGCAAGACAATGCGAGAGTATTTTAAAGGAAGTGATGAAATTATATAAACTATATTGAGAGACTTTGATAAAAAATTATTTGCATGTTCTATAGGTGAACTTGGTTTATTTTAAAATCGCCTTGAACTTACGTGATGAGGAAGGAGCGTATTATGATAAATATAACGGTATACAATAAGCGTAATTGTTTAGCATAAATATCTTGGATTCGAATCCTTAAAACCATTGCCATAAATTAGTTCTGTGCGCATTAGTATGCTGACCAAAGTCCGATAACGGTTTTGCGGTATTTTTCTTACCTTATAAATTTACTAGTTGGCCTCACATTGTCGCCGAGTAATTTTTTTCACACCATGCAAACGTCACCGAACCATTAAGTTTGCGTAATAATCAGATAAGAGAGAATTGCTTACCAGGGATCTGAAACAAAAAGTGTCTTCTGGTTAGAAAATTTGCAAAGAAATACAGGGAAAGTAGATTAATATGAAATTTTTAAATATTCTCATTCCACATTCTAATTTTTATCTTAGAAAGAAAGATTGTATTTCAATTCAATCTCAAATCGTAAAAATATTAATGAAATTCCACATTGGATAAGATTCTTCCTTTATAGCATTTCACCACTTTTTTCCCGGATTCCTAAATCTTGACTCACATGAAAAAAAGATGGTATAAATCGAGTTTTAAGGTGTTTTTGACCCAAGAATCATGCAAAACTTTCTTCATATTCGCTCCACGTAAACGTGACTTAGAATTTATTCTGCACAAGAGCTTCACGTTCCTGATATATATAATGTACTATCAGTCCTTTTAAAGCTTAAAAAAGTTATAAATCTCCTTGCAGGGGGCAGGGGGACAATTCGTCAGTCCTTTTCGTGTTCGCGCTTTCTGCGTCCATTGGAAAAAAAAGACGTAGACGAAAGTATGCTAATTTTTCCGGTTGAGAGAGAGGCGAAGAATAAAGAAAAAGGATTCGGGGAAAAAAGGGTCGGGGCAAAGAGCGGTGCTGACAAAGGAGAATCGCTCGGGAGAAAAGATGAACTTTTTTTGGCACTCTGCCGAAACAAATACTCCCGAAGAAAACAAGTCTTTTAAAATTCGATTCTTTCCTGAAACCTTCCAACCCCGCACTCTATTGTCCAACCCAGTAGCTTTTTCAAACATCATTACCCACTCACTTTTTCATCTTTCTTTTCTACACCAATTTTCTCACCATCTTCTACCAATACAGCTTTTCAAACTACTTTTCTACACTACGTTTCCTACCCACTTTTCCATCCCATTTTCTAAACTTCTTTTACCATATATATAAAATTGTATATATTTTTGACCATACATAAAAGTTTATTTTTAAAAGAATATTGAAATCCTAAAGATCTGGAAACCTTGGAGAAGCAGTCGCCAATTAATATCTACATAATTTTATGCTTCCCCCCAATCAGATTTATTTTCAGGACATTTAAACATTTCAGAGTGTCGAAAAAGTGGCGAGAACACAATGTTGGAATGTATAGGTCCACATAAGAGAAACGCAGGCATGCATCTATCTCGTTTGTCAGGCAGCGTTTACAAGATAGCCATATTTGCAATGGGGCCTCAGCTATAAATTTCGCAACTTTGTCCAATTAAATAGCTCGTGGGTCATAAACGCTGAGAAATAGGCAGATGAGGGCGAAAAACAAGGAGCAGAGAAAAAATCGCTAAGATTAAAGACTCTTCGTAAAGGACCTAAGGACTGCTCTACGACCTTGCTTGGAAAACAAACGATGGACGTTCAGAGGTCTTAATAGGCGAGCAAAAAGGATTCGAGAGCTTAACAAACCTCCTTTTCAAGGATGAGTCCTGTGGAGTTGGAGGTCTATTTGGACTCTCCTGTCGTTAGCATAATTAAAGAATGGAGAAATGGTTCCTCAGGATCTTTTTAAGATTTCGGTACACAAAAAAAAATATCAAAGAACTCCTCTCTTCACTCGAAAGGCAAGAATGATAAATTGCACTTTAGACATTCAATAAATTCTTCAAGGACCTGAGAATCGCAAAAGAATTGGCAGAAATATTTTTTTAATAGCATTAAATGTCATGCTAAATAGTCTTTTTGATTAGCTTAATCTTTTTATTGCTTATTCATTTGAAATTATACCATTGTCAAGTTCCATTGACAAATTTAGTATTCTCGATCCAATTGTAACAAAACACATGATTTTCCTTTACAAAGGCATTAATTTTCTCCGCTTGGTAAATTAAGGATGATATGCACAACATTTCAACATTTGAATTCCATTATTTTCATTTTTCATGAGTTATGAAACTCCTACATTAACGAAATGACACGAATTTCCATGATGGACTAACAAAGTTCGCAGGTAGGATAATCGAATAATGAGGAGATTAATGACGATGAGTCATGGCAGAAAATAAGGAGATGTACTGATGCAGATATATCAAAAGGCTTCCGTTCTTTCGCGATAAATCACTCCTCCACTGTATTTGGCATGATGCCAGAGATTCTTTCTCCAAGTACATAAACCATTTCTAAGATCTGCAAGACAAAATGCGAACCATCATTTACAAATTACACCAAGCAATAATTAATCCTAATTTAAATGATCCTTATCTCATTCCCTAAAATACTCTCCTCTAATTGGTAATTCGGGAATTTTTATGAAAAAAAAAAAAAGGAAAATGATTGCTCTTTCATGTTTCTTCTTCTTATACTTTGGCCCGCCCTTGAGGAACATCTTTTCGCACTTTTTATAGCCAGTCGGAATGGCGTCAAAGTGTAAATAAGCAACCCTCCCAATGACTGTGGAGAAAGCTCTTGAGATCCTTTTGCTTTAGTTTTATTATTATTTTTAGTCATTAGGTGTCTACTTTTTTCCTCACGTCTTAGGATTCCTCTCCATCTTTTTGCCCTCCTAACAAAGATATGGCCCAAAATAAACTCAAACGTTTTTTGCTGCGAGGTCGATGGCCCAGGTGAATCTTTAATTCAGAGAGTCTACTTTTTGTTTCAGGGTTCAGAAACCCTTTTATATTTTGGGAAGGAATCTCTTTGTGGTTATTTACATTTTAGGACTCAATAAGTTATCTTGTTTCCTTTAAACTCTAATAAAGTCTTGCACTATAATCTTTACTGGACTTTTAATTGAAAGCGAAAACTGAAGTTTACTTTCTCGTTAAACTCATGCATACTTGCAAAATATGAGAGAAAAATCAAGAAGAATGCAGAATATCAGGATTCTCAAATATCGGTTTCAAACATGCCATAAGTGAATATATATTCAAAAAAGTTCATTTCTGGCAAATAAAATTTAATCTTCTTTCAATTAAAGACGTAGACACAGGCTTTCGTTTAGATAGAAATTCTTTGAAAGGGAAATCTGCTTGAAAATAGTTTCTTCTTTCTGTTATATTTGTATCTTAAGTATTAATGTCGGCATTCTAGGACGGCGAATCTACTAAGAATCCTTGTTTACGACAATTTTAAAGAGGATACACACACGAGGGCTTCTGAACCAGTTTAGTCTCGTTAATTAACTCATGAAATGCGAGCAAGGCTGAAGAGAGTCGTTCGTGTCTGTTTGGATACTGTTCAATAAAGGCTCCGTCAGTCGAATAACCATTGCACGATCGGACATTGCATCTGGTTAGCATAATTGCACCATAAACATGCAAAACTGGCTTCATCGTTTTCGTTTGGTACATGATGTCATCAAAAAAACAGCGTTTCGCTTTCAGCAAGTCCCATCCTCCAATCGAATTTCTGCTGTTTTTAGATCATTCACGTTGCAATTTACTTTTTATGGCGACTCATGTTCTGCATCGATATTACTCAGTGATACGGCTGCATTTTTCGTCGATTGCAAAATGCATTATACTGCATATTACATTTCTGCAAAAACCTCTTTAAATCTCTTTTTTTCAATCCTTTTACTATAATATTATATACTCAGAAAAATGTTTAAGATTTTAAAAGGCTTTAGAGGATTTGAAGAGAGTTTAAGAAATATAACAATAGAACAATTTCTAAATATTTCTAATTTTACAATTTTTAGCTTTGGAATCTTTCATATTAAAAACCTTTTAATTTCAAATCTACACTGAGAAAAAAGATTTAGTTATTACAACAAAAACGTTTTGTTGAAAAGTTTTTGTTGCCTTAGCAAAATTTTGGTTGTTAACACAAAATTATTTTGTTGGGCCAACAAAATATTCTGTTGGTAACACAAAATTTGTTCGTTCTTTGAATTGTAATTATTGAAATAAAAATAATGGCAGATAAAGAAGTGAGAAAAATTCTACAAGACTGGGGCTTAAAATGCCTAAACGCGACACCTTCAAAAATAAGTATATGTCAAGCAATTTAAAATTTTAACCTATAAATTCGAAGGAGAGTCGTTTGTAAACTGGGATTACTAATATATATAATAAATGTTTAGGTACTCTCACCATAGATATTCTGATTGCATTTTTGAAGATACATAAAGTATTTAGCTCTACATTCCGCAAAAAACGAGAATATTTTGCATGCAAATGAAGACAAGTACCTAGGTCTGATTTTCCGAGATAAATATTTGCTTCGGAGGTATATTCCAGCAGTCTTTTACGTTGAAGACCTACATGCACTGGTATCCTGCCTTTCTAAAGGAGAGGTTGATCTGAAGTGTCAGTAAAACATTGCTCGAGTGTCTATGCAAACACGCGGCATGAATGAATTAGAGAAATTATGTTATGTGTCATTTGCGCGAATAGGGCAAGCATAATTTAGTAACTAAAAATCGCAGATTTTGATTACGTGATTCGTTACTTAGTCATTTCTTACTACACACTACACACTCTGTTTAAAAGTATTTGTATTGACTGGCCTAGTTATTTGGTAAATACGAGTTGCATGTTTTCTCAGTTGAGAAAGGCGATTTCTCGATTATATAAATTTACACTAATATTTCAGATTTACGACTATGTAAATATATCATTCCTCCGGATTTTAAATATTGCTCTAATTTGCAAATTGACGCAAATCTCAAAGAGTTACTTTCCCAAAAGTAAAGTATTTCTCGATTTTGAAAATATTCCTCACATGTGGACCAATCTGCCTAATTAGTAATTACAATTGCACTATAATCTTACAAAACAAGATGGGATCTAATGATATATAAACTGTTTTGCAAAATGGTCAAATCCTAATTGATGAATTGCTTCACGAAGCTAATTTTAGAATTCATTATGTGATCCATTTAAGTCTCATTGGGAGGTTCGTCCTTCACAACCGAATTTGTAAAGGTCGAATGGTCATTTGTATATTGATCGCGACCCTCATCAGCGATCGGCCCATGTATTTATCTTCCCATCTTAAATTATCGACCATAATGGCTATTCCAGTCAAAGCCATTTCTCCGCGTCGAACTCCGTAGGAAAGTTAGAATAAATTGCATGGAATTACGGATCGGACTCGTTCTTGATGAGACAGACAGTAGCTCTATAAGAAACTGGGTTAACGATGCCAAGACGACGAACAGGGAGTAACTCGAGCGTTTCTCGAGCTGCACATGCAGGATAGCACAGGTGTAACTGTTACTCTTACGTAGGTATAGTAACTGTATAACCCAGTGCTGTAAATACCTGGTAAACGGAAGCATAGCATACACGTATAGTAGGACTGTAGACTGCAGACATACGTAGACAGCCTTCCACATTTACTTTATTTCTTACTATCTTGCTTCTTACTTCCACTGCAAGTACCCGCAGGAATTCTGCTGCGTGTGTCTGGTGCGTGTCTGCAATTCCACACTCGCTTTTTTCCCCCAAAGACCTCAAGACACGCTAGCATGGCCTTTTGATATTTCAGTTTCAGCTTTCCATCCAGTTTAGTATTCTAATTATTGCCTAATCGACGCTTGATTTAATATACCGGTCGGAGAAAAATGCACCCGGATAAATGGCGCCTTTTGCATGACGGATTAACTAATTAATGCAAATCTTGGACAATTATCAGGGTAATGATATAGGAGACAATTTTTTTCTTTGCTTGACATGTTGAATTTAAAAAAAAACTGCTTAACATTGCGTTTTAAAGATCGCGTTCTTCATGGTAAAGAATTTTGGATACACGGAAGCGATACGGAGTTGCGTGTTTGCTCATCTCAAACCTATGGAATCTTGATGGTAAAGAGGAAAAAAAGAAAAAAGATGACAGGTTGCTCGAAGCAACTTTTCAGTTCTCTTTTATCAGCGAAACGTTAAGTTAAAAAAAGAGACTTTGTAATTGTAAACCAAGTGTTGCTTTATTAAAGATTAAGTTACCATCTTTCAACACTTCTTTATTCTAGTGAAGAGAAACCACCTAAAGGGTAAAATCAGAGTTGGAAAAAGTGATGCTCAATGGACATTTATTATAAAATAAAATTTCATTCCAGACATACAATTTACTCATTGCTATCAACATTACTTTAAACTTTTTACTTTCAAGTGACCCGCAACACAAAGAGCAAGCTTTTATCTCGCGAAATATTAATGTCACAAATAAAAGTGCAAATTGTTAATTTTCCCCTTTAATTTTTTATATCGTTTGCCGAGAGACAGGGCATTACATCATGAAGGCAAGATCAATACTTTTATTGCCATCATCAAGTTTCCATATACGTCATGCATATCACCCCTATGGCATTCTTCCCCCATAATTTCTCTGCAAAAATGTGGTATTTAACGACACAAGTCTCCCAGTAGGCTGAGCTAAATTTTATGGCTTTTATTTTAGCCCCTTTGCTCCCATCCCCCTTTCGAGCCGGATCCTTGAGAGGTAAGTGGCCGTCCTCTAAGATAAGATCCTGTCCGAAAATTCTCGTTTACCTAAATCCGGTTATATAGGATATAAGCTCGCTATAAATAGAGGTCTACCCTTTTTTTATTTTTTGGGGAAACTGCAGAATTTAGTGAAGCCTGACTGTTATTAAAAATTAATACTTGGGACCTTGTACCATCTACTAGGGATATTGTATACGCGCGCGGGGAATATTTCATGGCCACAATTAATAATATGCAAATATACAAAAAAAATGCAAAATTACATGATTCTAGTTTCAAATAAACATTTTTTCAATTTTAAAGCAAGTATATTTTATTATATGAAATTTTTTAAAATTTTCAGGAATTTAAAGGGATTCTTCGAAATTTATTGAGATTTAAGATGTATTAAAGGATATTAAGGGGTTTCAGGGAATTTCAAAGGGTTTAAGGAAATTTATTTACGTTTTAGAGAATATTAAGGAATTTTACGAGATTTGGTGGTATTTTGAATAATTTTATTTTAATTTAACGAGATTTTGTGAGTTTTTAAGTAATTTTAAGGACTTCTGAGAGAATTCAAGGGATGCCACAAAATTTTAAGGGATTTCACGAGATTTTATGGGATTTTAAGTGCTTGTACAGGATTTTAAAGAATACTAAGGAATTTTAGAAGACTTCATGGGATTTTAAGGAATTTTCTGGGATTGGAAGAGATTTAACTAAATTTGAAGGGTTTGGCACGAGATTTTAAGGACTTTTACAGGATTTCAGAGGATTTCCTAAAATTAATTGGAATTTTCAGAAGTTTTAAGAGAATTTATGGTATTTTAGAAAATTTCATAGAATTTCATTAGTCATGGGAGTAAATTTTTCCTTTTTCATAGTTTTATAAATGTATAATTATTGTTTGACAATTTAAACTCTTATTAATAATCAGTAATAATCTATTTATAAAATTAAAACCTTTTTATAGTGTTTTGAGTAAAAATTACGTTTATTTAATTGAAACACCAACACAACTCAAACTTTTCCTTAGTGATAAAAATTGAATCTCCTAAATAACATAAATAAACAAAGCATCAATGCAAACCGATTGTTCACGATTATTATAATATACTATTTACTATGATATCATATACACCTTTGCGTTTCAGAAATAAAGGTCATGAATCGGGTGTTCTATTAGAAATTTTAAACAGTAAGCAACGCCTAAAATTGTACTAATTTATAGTTTCCACTTGTCATAACAAATGAACATGTACTTTTAAAACAAAAGATGCACGATTGGGAGCATGTTTAAAGAAAAAGTTACCGTTATATACGTGTTATGGGGCGTTTATTACAGCCGCTGGCAGTTCGACCGACTCAGGCGCATACCTATGTTTACGTGCACAAGTGCGTGTATTAATGGCACGTAAATGGTTCGGGTTTCGCCAGGGGAAAGCTTGGGCTCTACATCTTCAAGACTTATATACATACAAGTAGAGATACCCATAAGTGGGAATGGAAGAGGAGCATGTCGAGCTGACCACATCGCAGTGCCGACAGGACAACGTTCACGATAGAGCAAGGAGGGGAAAAGGGGGAAAAATAGGATAAAAAGAAGGTCCGATGAGAAGCAAAAAAACTGAACTACGGTGACCTTCAACGGCCTTGGCTCTAGGCGGTATTCCATGCCGGCCCGACAAGAATTTCCCTTTCGTTCGATGTAAACTGAAGCCGGGGTTGAGCCAGGCGGTGAAAACGAAAGGTTAACAGAAGCTGATACCATAGAAAAGTCATATGTATGAGAAAGAAGAGAGATCCTCTTGATTTGTATTGAAGGCAAGGAAATGATTCAAATGGTTAGACTCGACAGATACAAGCGTGTTCGTTTCAAAATGAAACAATAAAGTTGAGCAGAAGTAAGGCTTAGAGGTTTTTTTTTATATCAAATCCTTGTTCGATAGGTACAGACCGTAGTGGAGTTATATTGTTAAATGCGAACATTCTGAATGCTGTAGAAAGGAGATACTAATGTAAAATACCCTGATGTAGATATTGCTGTTGTAAATTTTTGCATGTGCTTCGAAATAAAAGGATTAGGTGTTCAAATCAGTCTTAATGATGATGGATTAACAATAATTTAGCCTTGCGTGTAATAAAGACGGGTTTGCATTCTCAGATCACTTATTTTTCATTTTTACCACACACAACTTCGCGAGGAATAAGTTAAAAGCAAATGACTTCTCAGAATGTAAATTTACCGTTATAGCGCCCAATCTGAATTGCACTCAATTGGATTCAATTATACATTCGACTTTTCTTCAAAGTACCGCGTGAATTTATGATTATTCTATTATAATAATTCATGAATGGAATTAATAAAATTAATTTTAAATGTAGCGTCGATGCATTTTAAACGAGAATTGCAGTGGAATTTCGATCGAATATATATGGCAAAGTTTAAGAAAATTTGTACCTTTAAAGTACAAAGTGTTAAACAGGTTTTGTAATATAGTAAGTAATTAATAAGGTTTCCAAAAAGATATTTTTACTTTTATATTTTCGCGAAATCTTCCAATAGCACTTTAAATTAAAATTTTGCATGTAATTTGGAAAGAAACTACGTATCTTTCTTGATAATCAAAAGAATCCTAAAGATCTGTATTTCGTAAGTTATAAATCTACATTCTAAATGTCAAGACAAGTTGTGAAATCGTGTAAGTTCTCGGTTTTTTGTCTTCGATTTGTAAGAATATTATTTAATAATTTTAATTCCGAACACATGTTTTTAGGACCATTTATAATTTTCTTATAAGCGAAATGATTCGAAAAATATAAGGTTCTAAAATTTCAGCGAATAAATGTTGATTTAAGGATCAAGTGATCAGAAAATAAAATCCCTCTTTGACTCTGCATTTACAACCGCAGTATGTAATTAGTTTGCTAAATACAGTTGGTCTGAATTCAGTTCTGCCTTTCAGTATCATGTTAATGATGCAATTAAACCAATTCTTGCGTTACCTTACCAAAGGAGTGTTAAGAGGAAATAAAAATTTGCTCACAATGTTTTAGAAAATCCGCCTTTAAATCTGTATTCTAAAATCTCTCGAAACAATTCGTCATTTACAATACTTTATGTTTCTACAATTCTCTATGACTTCTACTTTCATGATCTATATAAATTTGTCTAAAGGCGCATCAAAGTGCAAGAACTAAATAGGAAAAGTAGATTCAACTTTTCGTCATCAAGACTTTCATTAGCATCATCAAAAATTTTTCTTCGACCCAAAAAGGACAAACGCAATAACAGATCTGCATAATAATAATCAGCATAAAGTCAAATCTGTCTCTCAAAGGCATTTATAAGTGAAACCTCTTCAGTACAAAAGATAAGCAGAAAAATGGTAATTGCTTCAGAAAATTGATACACAGATGAATGCGAAGTAGCATTTCCTAGAAAGCTAGTTTATTAACCTTTGCCATACATGTCTTTGAAAAGGTCTGACCATCTAACAAATAACAATTTCCCACTAGACGAGCTTTACAACATATAATCAAAAGCAACATTGTTCTGCCCAAACTTACAGAATACATTTTTTTTCGAGTCGGCCGATTCCACCCGGCATTTCTCCCGAGTATTGACCTTCTACAGAAAGCAGAGGCCAGAGATCGAGTCGGACGTTTGCAGCAAAAAAATTACCAGATCGCTTTGCTTCTTCACTCGGTAAGTGTACCGCCTCAGAGAAGCGGTGTTTCCGGTTTGTCCGGTTTTTTGTCACGAATCGAATCTCGATTCCGTGGTAATAACGACGATCCGGAAGTGAGGGACGTAATGCTTACGACGGAAATAAATAGTCAAGTTAACCACGTTTCTAGCCGAAGAGAAAATCACATAATGTTTATACGAATATTCTCTATAACATTGGCATTTTTCCGAATTCAAGAGGCAAATGCTGAATCTGATTGAGGAAATTCTAAAGCTTTTTTCAATTGAGGGTCATAAGGGATTTCATTTTTAGGAATCATGTTCAACTGACCAATAAGCGTAAAATGAAACCTTAGACTTAGACCATAAACCATGAAGAGACTTGAAATCGTTTCCTGGCTGAGGGAATATTCATATTTTTCTAGTTATTCGTTTTTTAGTGTAGTACGATTCAATGGGTAGTATAATTCAATACTCTCTTAACATGAGAAAAATATTGGTCATTGGATATTTGTGATTAAAACTTTATTCGCTTTGAAAGTCAATTTTAAATAAAAGTCAAAGTTTAATGTACAACTGTACATTTATTTTTTAAAGAAACGTTGACATTTATCCTCTATACGAGACATTGGAACTTTCTTTATTGTTATAATCGGCATTTGTACTTAAAATTTGTAATTAGAAAAGAGGGAAATCTTTATTTTTACGTAAGAGAGGTAAACTCAAATACAATCTTTCCGTGAGTAGGTAATTTTCACGAATTTGCATATGCACTTTCAGTATAGGTTGAAGAGTACGTAACAGGGTTTCATCCTGAGCAGTTTTACCCGTTTTACCCGACAGGCAGTAAATCAATCAGTGCAAAAAGAATCTTTAGAGTCACGCGAATGACCTAATAATGACCCCATGAAAGTTCCGCTCGAAACAAGAAGCTCAATTACAGAGCAAGAATGATGAAGTGAAAATGCTGACGGTTATGGTGATTTGGTGATTACTGAAAAACTAATAAATCCGCAGCGTGCATCGATCGTAATCCTCGTAACTCAGTTTTATCGTATTTTCAGTGAAGTGTAAGTGAACTGAAAAGAGGTAATCAACCCCTTGATGTGTTGTAAACATCCGCAATTCCAGAAGGTATGAACTGAATATAGAAATAGAGGTGCAGAGTCTGCGTGAGCAAGCTGTACTTAAGTTAACGTTACCTAGATTCGAATCACTTATTTCTGCTTGTACTGTGCAGTGTGCACTCTGTGCAGTACATGTAGCTGCAATACTCTCGCTTCGAGTTACGAGGAACAGACTGTATAAAGAGGAAAGAGAAAGGATACTTTACTTGCATTTTGTGTGCTGCCGACCAGCTCCTATACTTCTTATATGTAATGCGCACGTGCGTGATATCGCGAATATAATAATATCCCCTATTTCAGTATATCTACACCTTTGAACAATGAGCGGTATATGGTAAGGATCTATTAAGTCCTTTGTTACGAACGACCGACCTCTACACGTCATTGTTCGATGTTGGACAATCGCCGCATGTTATTACAAGTATCTAATTCTAATATGTGACTCTTATCATATTTCACAAAAAAATTAGCTGCAATTTATAGAGCGTAGGTTGCCGAGCTACCTGAAGTAAATGCTAACAACCTAACATATGTAATAGTTTAAAGTTTGCACTTTTTTATTCAAATGGAAACAATTCAAGTTTAGGAAAATAAATCTATAGAATGTTTAGAATCTATAGAAAATGTTTAGGTTCGGATCTAAACTTAAGACTTTTTAATGACATTTTATATAACAAATATTTAGTTTCGAAGAATATCTTAAAAATTCTATTTATAGATATAATATTTTTATTTTAAATCTCAGACATCCCAAAAATAACAGAAAGTGTAGGAAATTGTCAGTAGTAAAAGAGTTTTTGGTCAGACGATTATTTCAAAATCTAATTCACGAATAATAATATCCTAGTTTTGAATAGAATATAAAATATATTGAAAGGAGTGGCTGGATAAAAAAATCTTTGAAACCCTTTAAAATCACTTTAAATTTCACTTAAAACTATTAAAATGTTTGTAAATCTTTAGAAAACATTCTAAGTCCCGAAAAGTAACAAAAGTGCAGAAAATTTTCAGTAGTAAACCAGTTTTTGGTCAGACAAGTATTTCCAAATCTATTTTCTATGTACTAATTCGCGAATAATATCCTAGTTTTTAATAGAATATAAAATATATTGATAGAAGTGGCTAGATAAAAATATCTTTGAAACATTTTAAAATTACTTTAAATTCCATTTAAAACTCTTAAAATGTTTGTAAATATTTAGAAAACATTCTAAGTCTAAACATTGAAATATAGTCTGTTTGAATTATATGATATCAAAAATTCGAATAGATTAAAAGAAACCTCAAGTAGTAAGGGAAGTTTGATCAGACAATTCTTTTCAAAACTTATTTCTGCATTCTGCGAATAATATCTTATTTTAAACTAAAATAAATATAGTATCATAAATGAAACTATTAAGAATTCTTCGGGAATGCCAATTTCATTAGAGAATTTTTGAAATTTAATATTTATTTGATTTTTCTGTACTTACAACGGGAGATGATAAGAGAGCAATCTGGGTTAAATGAAGTTACCTGCAAGAAAAAGAAAATGTCATTAGTGACTTTATACAACTTTAAGAAATTTCAATTTATTCACTAAATTGTCAAAAAATAGTAAAAGTGAATAATGGCTACCTAACTAGGAATGGAATATTGTGGTTGGATTCGCTGGGACATTTCAGTAGAAAAGGCAGTTTTTGCCAGACAATTATATAGAAACGTTCCTTCATGCGAATCCGCGAGTAAAATCTTATTATAAAATACAAAAATACAATAAATTATCATAAATAATCTTAAAATATACACAAATATCAAATGTCCCTGAGAAATAAACCCTGCATTCCATTTTCCCACAGCTATCTACATGAGTAATTCCTGATCGATTTTCGCAGCGACTCTCTTCCGGTCATTCCGTTTCTTTTCGCCAAGGATCGTTTGCTATAAAGTCGAAATAAAAAATTGTCCATTGATCGTTTGAGGATCATTTAGAAGAAATGATTTACAGTGATTTACAGTCAAATATGCCTGAATGCAAAGTCGATGTGCGCGCGCCTTTGAATTTAACACACGATTATATTCGAGCACTGAGAATAAACGTAAAGCGAGATTGGGATCTTAATAAATGATTAGAGCCGAGAATAGAAAACTTCGCGAAGGTGTCTACGCAAAGTCTAAACGATAGGATTCTTCACTGCGATAAAACGTCTAGGACAAGCTTGTTGCCGTATCAGAGCCGGCTCAAGTTGATCTCAAGCCCCGGGCGAATCATGAAATCCTCTTTAAACGTGTGTAAATTACTTTTATATTGCAAAAAAATTTCTTCTCAAAGTTTACGTGGTAAGTAATGAGTCATAAAGAATCGGATATAAATTAGACAAATTTATAGAGCGACTAAACCCTTCAGGTCCTTCATCACTTCATAAAAGAATGCCTGCACCTTGGAAATAAATTGTCTAATTAAACTGGGACATTGCCATTCATTTTCTACTATATATTAGATTTTTCCAATTAATCCGATTCGAAACTTTTTCTAATAAACTCACTTTCTGTGTATTGTAAAGAATTCATGGTCTAATTAATAAGGGTGCTAATTTTTCACGAGAAAAGTATTATAAAAATGTTCTTTTTTCGATTTTCAGATTCTATATATTTTCCATAATTAGAAATCTTTCGGTTTCACTTTACATACATTAGTACGCACGAATAGGAATTATCGCTCAACCTACTTTTTATCAGTTGTTTCAGTTCTAATTTCAGTACTAAAGGTGAAGGCAATATTTAATATACCAATATGTTCGAAAATATTGTTTTATAAAGTTGTGGTTTGAAAGGGAATTAAGAATAATAAATGCGTGCAGTTTACATTCGCATAATTGACATTGAAATTTTACATTCACTTTTTCAGGAAAAAGTCCTTGACCTCATTTAAGGCACTTTAATGCACAGTATTTGAAAAAATTCGATTTCTTGAAATTGAGAATGAAATATCTTCAAATAAAAGTCGTACCGATTGGAATAGATTTTTTAATCCTGTTTCTAGATGATTAACAAGTCAAATTATAAATGTTATTGGATTGAAACAGTAATTATTTTCTCTGATGTAAGAATTAAATTTCTTCCATTAAATATTAAAAATTCCGAGAAATTGCCAAACATCGTTAAATAATTCCATACAACTTTACATGATAATTAGAAGCCTCTAGATTTCCTTTCACACATTTCTTGACATTTTTACACGTCTCGTTGAGAAGTTGGAATGCGAACTTTTATTAATCGAAAGTGGGATGTGGGATTGAAAATATACCAGAGTTGGCCGACTCTGGTGATAAAATTGTGGATTGGGCAAAAATGTTTCTCTTGCCTCTGGCGTGTCATGACCACCGTCTCCATGGACAACGAAAACTCCTTTCATATTTTCACTCTTCAATTACCGGACACCCAGAGTCACTTTATATAACTTCGTTTCATAACATTCGTCCAGGGTTACCGATGCTGAATAAAACGCTGAGGAGGCGGTAGGCATATGTGTTTACACTATATACAGTTATACAGATATGCACAAATCCGAAGCTTTAATAATAATTTAGGTCCTGCGAACGCGGAAACTGTTTTCTCAGATTCATAAAAAAAATGAAATGTATATAAATATGCTTGTAATGTGTCATACAAAAGTTGTAAAACCCAGCGGATGAAATAAAATGATTTAACTTGTAATAGGATTATGTGAATCGCACTGCAAGAATTTTATATGAAATTGTTTAGATATTAAATTCAGTACAGTGAAAAATAATCGACTTGACTTCATATTTTAGGAAATATTTTTAAATATTACTCTTTTGAGGAAAATTTAGAAAGTTGTTTTAATAAAAGGCTTATTAAAATACTTTAGAGAGCCTGTTACGTCTTGTTACGTTAAGAGAGGAAAGATATTTTCAGATTTTTGCGTGACATTTAAAAAATTGTATTATTTAAAGAGATTCTTTTCATCCAATCGTTAGATTTGCCATTTGTAGATTTTCAGCATTAAATTACATATAATTCTATTTGTAATTGTACCGGTCGTTTTTATGAATCAGAAAAGGATGCGGAATTTTATGAAGACAACAAGACTGTGACATCCCATGTCGACATTCCCTTCGCACATCGTTTTAAGTCTGACTAATGATGAATTGTGCAAGTTATCCGAGAGGAATCATAAAAAAGCAAAGATTCATTGAATTTTTAAAGAAATTTCATCGACGTATGAAACACGCGATGTGTGATTCAGAGAAAATTTTACCAAACTCATCACGAACCTGACCTACATCCAAGTTGCACGTGTGACAGTCGAACGTGTCTTCGGATTCTATGCCGACACTCGCCAAGGTAAATAGGTTGTGTGCATTGATTAAAAATAACGAAATTGCTTGAGAGAAATCGACGTTAATTTTTATGAAAGGCCGCAATTATTTCCAAGAATCGAAAAATAATTACAACATATTCGAAAATTAAATAAATAGATTCGACAGTGAGAAAAAATCAATTGAAATCTCACTTCATTTTAAGAAAGTGAATAGTTAATTTGGTCAGTGGAAAGCTCTATGCAATTAATCACTAAATGAAAGAGACAACTTCTAATAGAAGGGGGAACTCATTCCTTGATATGAAAAATAAAATTAAAGTCTGCGTGGGAAATTAAATTCTTGCCAGATAAAGGTCATATAAATTTACATGAATGGTTGAAAAATCGAAAGTACTTCCTACGTGAAAAACAAGGCAGAAAAAACCTGCAAGCAGCGTAAAAATCGTTGAATGGTTCTTGTACATTTAAGTGTCCGTTTTAATTCTTTTCACCGCCCAGACATGATATTTTGCCGGCAATATTTTTCACGCCTAATTGATGCTTGAAGGTGGGTTCAAAAAGAAGTTACGACCCTGCATGAGTTGGTTTCTGCGGTCTGCAAATGTCAGTCAGTTTTTACTGAAGCCATCAAGTACGATAGTTGCGTAAATTAGCACAGCACTCTAAACTAACTAGGATTCTCTGTTTTTTGTCATGTGCAGGCAAAATAGATTTAACATCCAGAAAAAAAAGATAAGACATTTATAAAATAACTAATGAATTTTCTTAGTTATGAGATGCATAAGAGTGAGTGTGAAATTGTGTCTCTGCCATATGAAAATGGTTTCCATTCCAGCTTTCTACTCAGTATATACTCAACATTCCAAATAGTTGCTTATTAAAATATTGTTATAAATGAATGTATGTATAAACTCTATACATTGCAAGGAATTTCTATAAAATAAGTGAGATATTAAAAAATATTGAGCAGAGATTTAAAAACGAAATGAATATGCCTAAAAGAAGAGTTGCGATACAAGGAGAGATTATATAATCCTCTCGATCGTTTTCTCGTTTTCTCGTGAATAAAATCTTTCCTTCAGAATCAGAATAGAAGGAACGAAGCGCAAAACAGGTCACGTTCTACAAATCATCATTAGCTTGCAGCGCGAAGCGGTAGATTATCCATGGACTGCTTCATGTGCGCACACCGCTGTTAAGCCAAGAAAGAAAGTCGAGCAGTCGCTATAGAAACGTTTTCGAAAGACTTGGAGGCCATTGTGATCGAAATGAGAGCAATCGATATACGCAAAATAATATTACCTAACTGATTATGTACACCTTCGTGTCGAAATATTTTCTGTTTCTGCTTTTAGAACGCAATAAATTCCAACGTTTCTATTTTGCCCTGAGCACTGGCGATTTCTAAAACGTAGATTTTTTCGCCAATTGTAATTCTCATTCAATTTTCAATAAGTCTTAGAAAGCACTAACCATTCAAATAAATGTCAATAATCATTTTTCATTAGTTCCGGAAGTTCGTGTCTTAAAGATCGTGTCGCTGAATCGATAAAACTAAGTCTGCTGACAACTCGAGGTTAACAGCTCTGAATAATATTTAATTAGATCTTTTAATAAAAAAACACTAATTAATATTGTTTATTAATTAACACAATACGAGAAATACTAAGGTTCTGTAAATGCTAATTTTATGAATTTATGGCTAATTTTTTTTCTCTCCCAAAACAAAAATAGAAACTGAATTATGAGGCTAGTAAAAAATATGTTATCTTGAGAATTCGACTTTTAATCTAGAATTTAAACTTTTATCTAACTTCACTTTCTCTAACTTTTGAGACAAATTAGTTGGAATGTGTTTGAAAGTTATATTATCAAGAATATTTGGAAGATGCTGAGGAATTTGAGTATATTTTAATTCAGTGAAAGTCATAAGGTGCTTCATGTTAGATAAAAATATTTCTTGTTGTCTTAAGAATTTAAAAGATGATCTAAAAAGGTATGTACGCAACTTGAGCGCACTAAACAGAAATCCAAACATAGTAATCATGTTAAAGAGGTAGACAATTATAGCGAATTAAAAAGCGATAAACGCGCTCTAGCAGCGCGAACAACGATCCATCAAGAATTAAAAGGCAGGATGGTTACCAGAACATTCTAAAGTTCAGTTTGATGTTAAATCAAGGGTAAAATTGCCTAACAATAGACTTCTAGAAAAAAGTTACGCTTTTAGCTGCTGGTTAATGTAATCGTACTTTTCCCTTCCTTAGACCGCAAAAATCCCCGTTTCCATTCAACTCCCAAGGAAGATCGAGTCATATTACTTTCTCTTTTGATGGCGCCGTCGTCGATTGATTGGATGAAAAAAAGGTACGAAAAGGTTCGCGAAAGAGGAAAGAGCCATAATTCTGGAGATAAAAAAATGTTGCAGACCCTTTTTGGGGGATCAATTTTGGAAGGGGATGGAGAAGATGATTGCAGAACAAGTTTGGCAAACAGTAGAGACAAAACTTGAAGAAGCATGTTGAAGAAGCAAGTTGCAGACAAAATTTGGAGAACCTTAATGAAGAGCAACTTTTGAAGACATGGGGATTAAGTTGGGATGTAATTTGGGATAATCTTTTTGGAGAACAATACTTATTGAAGATCAATATTAGAAGAAAAAAAATGCAGAACATAGTTGAACAACTATGTTCTGCAAAATTAGGGATGGATGGAGAACATAGAGAACACAGTTGTTTAGAAAAAAAAGGATGCAGAAAACAGTTGAAGAACAATGTCAGAAATTCAGGAATGATCAATGTTAGAAAATAGTGATGTAGAACATAGATAAGAGACAATTTTAGAGAAACAGGGAGAAAGAACACAGTTGGAAGACCTTATTGGTGATAAATGTTAAAAAAATATGGATGTTGAACATAGTTTGAGAGCAATTTTAGAAAACAAGGATGAAGAAGAGAGTTGTGGAGTACAGTTGTGGAATAAGGTTTGGCGCATTACTGAGTGAATGTACGGTTCTCCTAACGGAAAGCTCCAGGATGCACCTGCCGAAAAGTTATTAGCGCCAGATTATGAATCATAATCAAACATAGGGATTTTTATAGCTGTCACTCATATTCCAAACGCGAACCGGGATTCATTGTCAGAATTTCCCTGAAACCGCTAGCTTTCACTTCTACGAAGAATGCGAAGGCTGTACATGCAGCTACACCTAGAATATAGTAGGTAGTAGGTACGGCGTGAGCGGCTCTCTCACTCTCCTTTTCTCTCTCACTATCTTTCTTCTCTCTCTGCTTCTTTCTAGACTGTCGAGCAGGACAGAGAAGGACAACGAACGACAAACCGCAAAAGATAAAATGAGAGGGACATGTAAAGAGAGAGATAAGGAGAGAGAGAGAGAGAGGATTGAACGAGAGACTGTCCGAGAGATTTCAACGAGTGGAAGAAGGAAACTGGTTATACCCGGGCGCGTAGGCAGTCTGTACATACGTAAATACTCGCAAAAGGGTATTTCTATCTCTCCTGCTTCATTTAAGCCTCCCCCAAGAGTTCAGAGGAGTCTCGATCCCACCCACGCGATTTCAAACCTTTTGCAAGAATAGGGTCCGACAAGAGGGAATCCCGCGAATGATGAATCTGCAAAACGTGACGGATCGCCAAGGACCTGCCAAGTCAAGTACTATAATCGAAACTCGTTTCGGGTCCGAATCAACCAGACCTCCGATGCTAGCCCTTCGCGAAAACAAATCCAGTTCTTTAACCTTCTGCTATATTACATATGTAATCCGTTATTTACTACTTTTCCATATAGAGATTGATATCACGATAAATCTTCCACAAGTGTAATAAAACCACTTTACAAGTTCAATAAACTTCGGTTCTATTTTTATTACTCGGTTCTTACCGCGGTCTTATTCCTATGTTCTTTGCAGATAAGCTTCGAAAGCAGTGTTGGTGAAAAATGTTGGGAAGTGAGGATGGAGAATAAAGTTAGAGAAGCTTATTGCAGAACCTTGTTGGCAAACATTTTTTGCGGGTGTAGTTGGAGAAGAAAGTTTGAGAACCTTTTTGAGAAAGAAGCTGAAGAATCATGTTAAAGAAAAATATTGTGGAACAATATTTTAGAATTATTAGAGAAAATATTGTAAAAAAAAAACATGGAACACGTGTAGAATTGTTTTTGAGAATAATCTTGGAAATGAAAATGGAGAACTTTGTTGGGGAGTTTTTTTGCAGAGAAATTTGGGAACGAAGTATGAGAACCAGGTTAAGACAAAAAAATTGTCCAATTGTATTTAAGATAACTATATTGCAGAGTCTTAGAATTAGAGAAGAATCTAGAAAAACGAGAATTGAAAACGTGCTTAGAGAACATGATTAGAGAAAAATGTTGGAAAAGAATGATGAAGAACATATTTGGAGAACATATGCAAAGAACAATGTTAGGACATCAAGAAATTTGAGGCTCAAAATATTTATACTCGAAGAATGACAAATTCGATTATTTAAATCTTTTCAAGTATAAAAAATTTGAGAATATAGAAATTTTAGTTAAATTGGATGAAAGTTCAGGTATCCGATGTTTAAAGTGATGCTATCAGAAGTCCTAATGGGTCAATTTGAACGAAAGGCCTTTTCCATACATTGTATGCCAATTTTCATTTATCCGATTTACCAATTTATCCGTTCATTCAAAGAACGGATAATTTTAAACATTAAACGTATGATTTGAAATAGATTGCATAGAAAACCAAACCATATAGAGTAGAAAGATATAAGCAACTTCTAAGTTACGTAATATCAAGTTCAACCTACTTAAAGCAAAGCGATTTGAAAATTGAGTGCGCTCAAGGTCCCATTGTCTCCAAACTTAAACTGTCTCAATCAAACGCATAGTTGAAATTCAAGAGAGCAAAAATGAACGCAATTACGTAATTTTAACCAAATTGGAGAACCATCTTAAGTAATCAAGTTGGTAACAAGTTTAAAAACAAATTTTAAGACCAATTCTATTGTTCTTCTATCGGAAAGCCCCAGTATCCGTAAACGCCAAAAACTGATAGCAATCACTTAGCAACCTCTACAAACTTTCTTCGCACTCGATGCAAATATGCAAAAAATTGGTTAGCACCTCGTCATGTCCTCCGATCCCCGAAATTTCTATACTCCTCATTCCTTATAAAAATTGTCGATTTCGACCCGTAATGCAGAATAGCGAGTTGCACAAGCTCGTAACCATAGAGGACACTGAGTTAGATTCCCGCCCATTTAGTTCCTAAGGAAGCTTCCGCAATCTTTCCTGGAATCAGCTGAGGAATTCCGTAATTGCGATTTTCTTGTGCGCTAATACTAGGTAACCGAGTAACCCGCGGAAGAATGCAACTGTTCGCGAAGGCTCTCCGGTTCACTCTCTCTCTCTTTCCTGCTCGAGGGAATCCTAGACTTGGTATCCGTATTTACTAAGGAGTCCCGTTATCACTGAAGATGGTGAGAGTGAGACCGACGGAGATGATGTCTAGGTGAAGATACTGAAGATCCTTAAGCTGAGTAGGTGTTTAACATTACCTTATGAGTGACGGGGGGTCCCTTTCGAGACGGCGGTTCTGCCTCCGCCTTCAATATGGTACGTGTGTGGATGTCAAAGGTCTTATCACTTGGAACTGATAGTTTGGTGGATAATCCAGGAAAATAGAACCTTCAAAGTGATTTCACCTATTAGCACGAGTCCCGAACCAGTCCCGGACACTTTCATCGGTGCGCACGAGTCGGAGGATCCACGGACGGAGTTGTCTCTGGTGCGTCGGCTTTGTACGGACACGTATGTAAGGTACCAGTCCCGAAGGAGGCAAGAACTGCACAAGAGTAGAGAGCAGAGCAGCAGCAGTTAGCCGCCGTGCGGACAGCCTTGCCTCGCCGCGAGTGAGAGTTACAAGACGTTCACCATCTTGGCGAACCGCCTTGGCGCATGCGCCGTTAGCCGAGCAAGCTCAGGCCCCGTCAGGCCCCGTGACGTCAGAAATAGGACAAGGAGCTGGTGGCCTTTGGGAAGCCGAGGAGGGGACGGGCCACTGAACTGTCTTGTCTTCTCTTCTTCTCCCTTCTTTTCGCTTCAAGTCCCTTCCCTTTCCTTCTCTACTGACTTGTCTACTCACTATACTACTTGAAGAGAGCGCTCTCTTGGGCCTTGCTCGGTAGGGGGCGAAGGCGGTCCAGGGGACCCACAGCCCCGGGCCCCGCAATTTAAGGGAGCGCCTTGTCGCTTATTTAATAACCCTGATATAATCGCCGTCCTCCGTGCCCTAACGCCTAACCAGAGTCACGGAAGTTTATTCTAAATAACCTGCCGCTGCTTTCTGACCCTTACAAAAAGGAAGTATTGACTAAACTACTCACTGAGGTTCTAATGAGCTACTGGAATTCAGAGCTGGCATTGTTGGCATGAAAAGTCTATAGCTCAATCTACTAATTAGGAAAGATTGATAATTATGCATGGATTATTCTAGGAGCATTGAGGATAGTGTAGTTAATCAATTAAAATATGCATGGACACAAAGAAAACTTAAAATACATTTGGTAATTTGAATTAGGAGGATTTGACTCTTGATTTAGTAACAAATCTCTATTTCACACTCTTTGAATTTGAATTCGTCCAAAAATACTAATGAAATTCTACTCATTAACTTAGTAAAACTAATTATTAATAGAAATGCTTAATAATCCAATTAGTGGACGACTTTTCATCATTTCGTTCATATTTTTTGACGAATTTAGATTTAGAGACTTTAAGGGCATGTGGTAATTGCCATAAGAATAAATTTAGTTTCCCCTGCTCTATGCTCGCAATAATAAATATTTGTTGATAAAACTAGGTCATTTATCTCCGTTTCGTATAGACAGAGGTAAATGGCCTATTTGTAGAAAAAAATATTGAATAGTACGCAGAGAAGAAACTGAAACAACTCTACTCTCTAAATCTGAATTAGTGAAAAGTCGGTCACTAATTTATTTTAGTTAAAATTTTTAATAATTATTATTTCATTTAGTAGTTTTGAACTTTTCATTAAAGTTTTAGTCATAAAATGACTAACAATTAGTAGAGTTTTTCACTAAAGTAAATTAGTGACCGACTTTTCACTAATTCAGATTTAGAGAGTAGCTGGAAAAAGCCTTAAACCGAAAAAGAGAGAAAAAAACAAGTAGATTTTCCTCACTTTTAAGTAAATTTCAGTATCAGAAGTCGATGCGATTATACACAGAAAAAAATATACTAAAATGTCGATAATTTACAGAAGAAACTTCATACCAGAGGATCGAGCATTACAGCTTTGACTTTTGCTTTTCCAAATAGTTATTTTTATTCGCAAAAAAAGTATAATCTTCAATAATGATCTTTTTATCGAATGAACTAGACCAAAAAATAGAAGTTTCGCATTGAAATGAATTATAGTAGTTAATAATACTTTGCACGGATTAAGGAGAAACGAACCTCGCGTACCTGCTGATAATCTTCGTTTCTTTCGGTGTTGAGGGTACCTCAATAGCTCTAACTAAAACCAATTTTATTTCCGATCAACTCGTTTAACAGAAAAAAAAACTTAAACGTCTTCCAAGGTTATATATTTCGAACGAATGAAAAATTACATTTTGAAGCAAAAAGTGCAAAAAAAAGAGGAAGATTTGATATCTAAAATATGTCAGTGATGACAATTTTCCTAGAATAGCATAAAAGGACATCCAAAAGAAAAAGAAAGAAGCTGCGATGATAGACAAGGGTTTCTGATTTATCTTTCCACCAACAATAAAAGTGACGGTCGACCTTGATTTAAAAAAAAATTTCTTTTTTTTTACAAACAACTTTTTTATATTATCGCGAATCGCTTGAGTTACTCGAGTTAAAAAAAACATCGTGAGCAGGGTTAATGTCCTAGTAATCCAATCCAAGAAATGATGGTGACGAGCTTCGAAAGATCGGCGAATTGATAGATAGCGTTAGATCAAAATAATTTGCAAGAGACT
>CAJFCP010000035.1:39104-238159 GCA_904066005.1 Synergus itoensis | reverse complement strand
CTGCCAAGTTCCGAAACCAATATTGCAGATATTGATCTGAAACAATATTTTAATATGTTCATCGGATTGTCTTCAGTAGCGATCTTGATGATAAGGATATAATAATGAGGATGACTATCAAAAATATTTGAATTAATTCCGAGCTTCAAACTCTTACCGAATATGCCAGAGTAATTAAAAATGGAACATCTTTTTTAAGAGCAATATTGTATACGTATATATTTTTTTCTTTTATTAAGTTTTTTATATACATCTATATAAAACTATTCATTATTAAAGTTATTATTTAGCGAAGGGACAGTTTTGAAATCTAGATAACCAGCGAACTGACCAACAGGTATGCCAAAAATTAATAGGTAATAATTAAGAGCATGTAGTAATTACTATAAGAGCAAATTTAGTTTCCCCAACTTTACCTTCCCAATAATAAGTATTTTTTGCTAAAAAAAAAGGCCATTTACCTTCGTGTTGTACAGACGGAAGTAAATGGTCTAGTTTTACCAAAAAATATTTATTATTGCGAGCATAAAGTTGTGGAAACTAAGTTACTCATATGCTAAAGTATCATATATATTAATAAATCCTTTCCGAGTCACAATTGCCACACTAAAAGTTATAATGTAATTCAAAGTTAATAATTCATACATTAAAAAAATTCCAGCAATGTAAAAAAGTGCGTGATTCATTTTTTTCTTGTGGATCGACTTTGACCACTGCTTCTTTCACTTTTCAGATTTCGTTAGGGATATTCAATGACATAGCCTCAGGGTAGGTCGAACCTTGATCGAACCTCCTTCCTTGGCGTGTCTCGTCTCTTCTATTTTCACTTTTCTGTAGCATCCAAAAGACCAATATCAAATGTCGGTAATCCGAATAGTCTCTTCAATCTCCTTCTACTTTATTCAAGACCAAAGGAAGTGTTCTTGAATGGCGTTAAAACTTTTGTCCTTGAAAAGAACTCGTCGAGGATATAACATGAGTTTTTTTTTAGTCAGTCCAATTTACCGGAGATCAAGTAAGCCACCCATAATGAATAAAGTAGGTCATTTCATAAGAGTCACTTCAAAAACTCGAGATTATGTATCTTTATCTTCAGAAACAATAGTGTTATAATGATAAATTGTTACGAAAACTTTAACACTTTCTTTTTCTAACAAGACATTTATTCAAAGGTGAAAAGGTGTCTTTTTAATTTATTATGCATTTTTCTATTGAAAGACTCTTAAGACTTTAAAGAAGAATCCAATTTCTTGAGTTTATGTATAAGATATTGGGATATCTCATTATGGAATAATTTGCAACTTAAAGTTGCATAAATAAATTCTCAAACAGGCATTAAACTAATAAGTTAATTAAAAAGCAGTTTGTAGAGGAATTTCTGGTATTCAGTCGATTGATTAAAGTTTCTAAGACTATATCACATTCAGTGATTCAAGTAAGAAATTCATGTATATTTGTGCATATCGTTTTTCCAGTGAGAGTCGAATTAATGGGATGATTTCTTCTTTTCAGCTTCATCTATCACACCTCTCAATTTATCAAAACTTTCACGTTCACTTATGTGCTTTTTAAATAAGTACCGATCATCACCGATAATTGCATTTTTACTGCACCTAAAAATTAACTCCGTAGGCAAAGAGCTAAGTAAATAACTTAGAGCAGGAATTTTATAAAATTAATAAATAAAGATTTTTTCTTATTTAATTCTTCTTAAATAATAATTTAAATTGTGATAGGATCATTGTTGATTATATGAAATTTCGTTAAACCATAAATATATCTTCCCATATATTAAATATACTCTCACTTTCAGTTATACCTTCCTCCTTTCGAAAATTGTCAAATTTTTCATAATTATTGAAAGATCAAAGAGCGAGGACTTCTCTGGCTTGAGAAAAGTATCAAATGTCTTTTAGGTAGCAGCCGACAGAAATACGTATGATCATATTGGCAAAGATGTTCGCGTGCATTAATATAATGATTATCTCCGGGTCTCAGCTCATTTATTCGAGAAGACGGACAAATGCGAATGGAATCCTGGTATGCGGTGTCATCCGATTTTTGGTCCTTGACGCGATGCCTCTCCGGACCACCTGGCTGACGTGATGGCTCGTAAATTAATTCTTGAAGCAGAAAGCGAAGAGATTTACAAGGGGGGAGTCGTGAACCAGTCGTTAAGTAGATAGGCCCTTTCGGGGTGAGACAAACAACTCCACTTTTCATACCGTTTTTTAAAGGTGCCGATTTACCGTAACTCAACTTTTTCTCTTTATTATGGACAAATTTCTCGAACTTTATAATCTCTTTAAATGCATTTCCTGATGAAGACTTCTTATCATCACATGTAAGTCATTCCCATGACGTAATTAAATTAAAAAAAAATTATTCGCTATCACATCTCTTTTGAAGCTCGAAAATTTGAATATGTATAACATTTATTAATTTTTGGCATCAAATTTCAGTATGGAGAGTAGACTCTGAAGTCTGGAGAGGTGATGCTAGGTTTTATGGGAAGTCTGATGGTGTTAAATTTTTAGTAGAGTCATAAATGGAGGTGTAAAGAGAGAATATTCTTTCGAGTACGAGAATATTCGCAATCAATCTTCCTTTTGAGAATTTATGGGGATTTTAGTTCACTCACTTAGAAAAATATAAAGTGAATTGTGTTTTCTGTAAAAATTACTTTATTCAGATGTAGAAGTCTCCAGAGTGATTGTTTTATGGCATTGAATGATAATAAATTTGAAAGAACCATTGATTTTTACTGAGAGTTAGGAGAATGTCATCTTATGTGACGCGGTCTCAACGAAGACATTTTGTAGCTAAAGAGCAGAGACGTTAACGTATGCTAATTATTTCTGCGTCCAGAGATGCGTCCTTTCACTCATGATCCTTCTCGTATATCGAATATCATTGATCGTTAGACTATCACTTCGAAAGTGTAAACTGGTGGAGGTTGTTTTGATGCCAAGATGCTTATTAGCTCTTGGCCTGAGTACTCTGAACTCTCTGAACAGACAGGCACGTCCACACCTGAAACATTTTTATCCTTTGCCGATTAAATAATCCAGCCATTCCTGACATTACAACTTTCAATATTCTCCAGCAAGTGTTGGGCAAGGTGCTTTTTAAAAGTAACAGTTACCTGCATGAACTTCATAAATAAAATGACAAGTTATAATCGAGAAAGTACATAAATTATGATTAGAATTCGGAATTCGGATATAAAAATTCATCTGTGTTGATTTTATTCAAAATATTACCTATTCATTCTTCTATGAAGAGTCTATGCCTAGGGACAAATTTTCTTTTATTAAATTATTTCCAAGTTACATTTGCATCCTTTATTTGCTCAATAATTCAAATGACGTCAATGAAATTTACATAGAATTCAAAAGAAATCGAAAGAATACAAGAAACATACCTAGAAGTAATGAAAAATAATTTAAGTTAAATTAAAACAATTGAAAGAAATTGAAAAGGATTGTGAAGAATCTAAAACGATTAGAGGGAATTTAAGTGAAATAAAAGAAAATCCAAAAGAACTCAGGTAAAATTATGAAAGAGTTGAAAAGAATTGAAGGTTGATTTAATAAGTTGAGAATAATTTACGTTGAATTCGGCTAAAATAAAAATAATTTAAAAAAACCGGAGGAATTCAAGTGAATTGAAAAGAAATCAGAAAATCTGAGTATGGAAATTTCTTTTTCTTTGAAATACACATTTGCCAACAATGAAAATCAGCATCAGGTATCAGTAGGGTTAAAAAAGAATTTAAATTCAGTAAATTGCAGAATGTAAATATTTTTCTTGCTGTACAAAATCGTGTAGAAGATGGATAGGAATATCAGAGAAATGTCAAGATCAATGAGTTGAAAGTTTGAAGGTAAGAGGGTGTCAGTATAACTATGCTTGACTCGAATGGAATGTCGAATCATCATCGTGGCATTGTGTACAATCGTTTTGCATTGACTGCTTTCAGAGACCGGTATGCCCCGTTATGTCTATCGTTATGCAAATACTCATCTCTTGCAACTTCTCTCCCACTTATATTCCCCCAAGTGAATAGAACGTGCAAATGAAATCAAAACTTATTTACCAAGTGGGGAAATATACTGCCTGCTAGTCAGTTTAATGCGCTCGAGTTCGCAAAGAGAAAAGTGAAAAAGCCAACTGTCAAATAAGGCAGACAATAAATTTCTATTTCAATAGTGCTAAATACTACGATCAAATTCATTCTTTTTGTTTATTCCATTTTCATATATTTTATTATTATGATGATCTCTTTCTCTGCTTCGTTCAGGACACAGAAAATTACTTAAAGTGAAATAATTTTCTGATAATCTGTTCTTTTTTTCAAAACATCATATCGTTTCGATCCCTGGACACAGAAAAATTAATATAAGAATCTGCATTATTGCACTATTATCAAGATTATGTTTACTATCGTAAGCAATAAATTGAATATAAGAGCTATAAAATAAACAGTAATTGCTTTCTTATCTGTTTTTCTCCTACACGTGTATTAGGTCTTAAAAATTTGTAAGCGCAACTATCAAATTCCTCATCGAATTTTTCAGCAAACACGAAACATAAATAAAAGTCTATACACTTTTAAATAAACTTATATAGCAAGTGGATAAATAGAAGTTGTAAAAATTATTAATTCATGTACTTCGGAAATACCCAATTCATATTTAAAGAATTTTAATTATGAATGTTATTAGCAATTTAGATTTGGAAATATGCAAGAAAAAGGTTTTACAGCTCAGTAATAACCGAAGATAAATAACTTTTTACTTAAATCTATTAACTTTGTGAAAAATGTGACTCATAAAATAATGAAGTATATATACACGCGACCAGATCTCACTTTCTAAATTTACAACCCAAAAAAGTCGAAATAATAACTGGTTTTCAGTTTCTGGCAAAGCAGTGCTTTATGGCTTGGAAACAATGCATTGGGGAGAAAAGGAGTTGATATTGTACTAAAAACTATAAATTAACGAACGATTAGTAACAATTCATATGGAATGATATACGGGTACAGTGTGCTACGCCTAATCTAACATGCATGCATATATCTTAGCTGAGTAGACACCCCCGACTTTATTTATGCATGCACTTTTTCTTCGATCAACGTCTCGTTTTACGCATTTCAATTATGCTTGCGTGCATCTATACGTCGGTCGTGACCGTGACGTTCTTCTGTGGTCGGATCAATTGTTCCGATAAAGGAGTTGCAAATGTACTGTGTTGATAAATATTGAAAGAAGCGTTGAAATCCAGCTGCGGTAGATAACAAAATATACAGATACCGGAAGAAACGTGGAAATATTCCAGAAGCTGCCTCGTGTCTGGATATCCACTGATTTTACAGGTGTTGAATGACATATTAGAATTCATCACAAATCAAATGCAAATTAAAACTGAAGCCTGTTTCCTTTAACAAATTACATCAGAACATGACGAGTAAAACATGAAAACTTAACCCATGAAAGTTAAAGCGAGGAAACCTTATACCTTTTGACTCCTCTCGCGCGAGAATGAACAGTTAACTATATAAAGTGCGAGATATTACGCATAAATTAGCTAAGAAGCTGTGCTAATTGCAATGTTAGTAGGGAGAGACTCCTATAGAGACAGAAATGTAATTTCCCGAGTGCAAACGCCTGTAATAACTACAAGCTTAATGCGAACTCTGAAACATTATGTAAACACTTCAATCGAGTGAGCTGTCTTCAGGCTTCTGCATCACCAGGCTGATCAAATTAGACGGATGCAAATTTACTAGTTACAGTCATACAGCAGTGTGTATGTGAAAACAAGGTTCTTCATTACCTGCAACACCTTGCAATTTCATTCATACAATTGCGACAAATCAATTATATTTATGTAAGAGAAAACTTCCGAGATTTTTCAACATGATTATATATTAGAAGAAAAAAACCATTATTGCAAGTTCCTTCCTTCACCAAATGTAGTATTCTTCGTATATTATAGTTCTTTCAGTTTCACATAGACTACGTAACATTATATCCTCGTTTCCATATTTACTCTCTGATACAGTTCTGAAAAGAAGTAAAAAACCATTTCTTGAACAGTGCAGAACATGTCTCGGAACATGTCTCTATTTTCTGTATCTAAAAAGCTATTTTGTATCTAGAAGAGGCAAATAATATACACTAAGGGTCACTCGAGAAGGTGTAAGATTTTTTTACCTTTTTCTGTGCCTATTTGAAAATAAACTTATGGAAATAGCAAATAGCTCTCATGACCTTTATATGCTCGTATCTTTTATCCTTTATAGATAATATCCAACCGCAAACTAGCAATCCAAAAGCATCATTCCTGAAATATCTAATAGTTAATATTATTTTTCAAAATAAATCCATACTCTTAATTTTAACCTGACTCTTATGATTATCCATCCAACCGTTTAGAGTGAAGGATTAATTTAGTACCATCGTTTTACTTTAGTACACAAATAAACTCTTGAAAGTCTTGAAATCTTTTTTAGTTGCATGTCAAAATTGCATATAGATCAAACTCTACTTTGAAGTAAATGGAATTTCCTCCTGACCTCGATAATTCAAGTGGACAAGGCTTACCTACAACGCTTCTTTTTCGCTCTTGAAATATACGAGTGGCGCTATATAATTTTGTGCAGCCTTCGACTAAATCGCCTCTCGCCATTTTTTCCCATTTTCGTCTCGTGGAACATTAATTGCAAGAGTCCAAATTTGGCAAGGAAAGCCCTTACGTCCCGCATTGTGCGTAGACACCCCGAACATCTCGCGTGCAATATATTTATAGCTAGAGATAAATATACACCCTGGCAGGCGTCCAGTCGAGCACGCTCGCGCTGTTAACTTCTGACTACGATCTAACCCCGTAATAGCAGCCATGTCAGTACAGCCTCCGACGTCTAGGCAGTCGCTGATCGAATTCTAGAAAAAAAAAATTTGAAAAGTCGCGCGGCATGTAAACGACGCGGTGGGGCGCAAAGCGCGCGCGAACTCAATCTCTCGGGCGGTATCGTCCACCGTATGGAAAAAAACGTGAGAATTCTGTCTTAGTCAATAATTTTCACTCCTAAAAGACTAGAAAGTAGCCCAGGCAATGACTGCATGCACCTCGAGGATAAATTTAATCGCTGCATTTGGGTTAGCGACCCAACCGGCTAAGAATTGGCTCTGAAAATCGACTCATTACGTAACCAGTAGCAGATGAATCAAAATGAAAGAAAAATTTTCTGCTCTCAGTATAACCCTTGAAAACTCGTCACTTTATCATATTTTTTGAATACTTTCTGTTATTCGTTTATTTGCAGATGAATGTTTATAAAGAGAGTTTCGATGTGATCATTTTCAGTGAATAAAGCAGTGTTTAGTGAGACAGAAATCCCTGGAATGACATACGCAAGTGTTTACTGAATCCTGTGTCCGTGAAAAGAACGACGTTATCGAAATAGACTTTCCGTTTATAAGCCGGAAGTGCCGAATTTACGGCATTGCGTTAAAAATAGGTGTATTTCTGTATGAGAGAATTTTCACACTTATGTCAGATGACGTTTCTATGACGCGAATCGCATTCCTGCTGCATAAATAATTTGAAGTGATTTTTTTATTTTTAGAGCCTTTATTATATGTTATTTTAAAAATATATTACGATTCTCTTTTAAGTTTTATATTATTGAAGTAAAGAATGTCTTTGTTTAGTGTCTTCTCTTTTTCGTCGTTTTGCGTGGGGTAGACTAGAAATACAAAGTTAAAAAAACTACCAATTATCTACTAGACTTAATGATGGAGAACATTTTTGAGTGACGTTTATTGTTGTGTGTCAAGTTCAAAGTTATAGGTTTCGCATTGTGAAATAAACCTCATTAGAGCAAACTAGCATCCACTAGAAAGAGGAATTTAAATATTTTAGCCAAGAAAAATACTGACAAAAATGTAACTTTATGTCAGTATTTTTCTTGATGCTCTTTTTCGGTCACATTTATTTAAGAAATGATTTAATAAAACAGTAAAAAATAGTAAAAATTATAGTATAATAATAGCACTTTCATAAATTTGAAATCTCAGAGGAATTTTGAATAAAAATTGAAAGTGTGGATTCGCAACAATGAATTCATTGTTTCAAATGTTATTTCATATAATATACTCTTTGTTGAATGAATTTATGGTTGCATTGTCTTACCATAAAGGGATGGTCTTTAACCTGAGGAGGCAAAAGTGAAGTGACATGGAGCTAAGTATAAGCTATATGCATTTACATATATATACATATAATTATACAGATGTGTATATAGATAAATGTGTGTAGTTTATCTGTGATCGCAAATCTAAAGAAAAGCGATACACTTTAAAGTTGAAGATTAATGGAAGCTTTGAAGAGTGAAGCAAAATTGCATCTCGCGATCATTATCGTCGTGTGAACTCAAGTGACATATTGACAGTTCCGACAACTCGATGTAAATCTTGTGCTTAGAATGCATCACTTGTATCCAACGTCCAAAGGGGATCCTTTATGTCCTCTTGGCTTTCATCCGCAAGTGCGATGGCCGACACGCTGTAAACGGTGCTTCAGGTATCATTCTTTCATTTGTTTTCACTCCACTTACTTTCAACTAACACTTGCCTTTGTGTTATTGAAATGAGCGGCGGAATTAGGATTGTAAAATGTATTTCACGTGAGAGCCTTTCATCTAATTGTAATAAGGGGGAAAATGGACGTTACGCTTGGCCCGACATCAGAATTTTTACTAGAAGAAGGAAATTGTGCATTTTTCTTCACTAATCGTTCAGAACTTACTATTTTTTCAGAACTTACTCGAATTTTAAATGTGATATAATATCTACTATTTAATTTCATGCATACAAAGCATTGTTATGCAAACCGCAAAAACTATTATGCATAATTCTTTTCTCTGAAATACGGAATTGGTACAATTTTCCTTTTCGTGCATGCACGTCCAATAATCTGGCAAAACAAGTCGCACTCGTAAGAATATTCGCAGCAAAGTAAAGGCTGATTTAATGAAGTATTTACGCAAACCTATAATTATCGGTAATAATCCTGTTGGCTGCATTGGGCACTGCAATGCATTCGGAACGGGAGTATTGTAATAGCGGGGCAAAATATGCGGAAACTCGGGTCCCTTGCTCTCACGAATGAATACAAATCGTGTGTTTATGCCACAAAGGTTTTGAAGAGTTGTACTAACAATATACTTTTGAACACATAGCCATCCACCTCGAGTGTCAAGTACTTATGCTCCTAACATTGCGAATGTTGAGTTCAGGAACTCATTCCCAGATCTCATTTGATGATCCCTGTGAAGTTCCACCCCCACTATTAAAAATTCGAAATTTTTTTTAGAGTTCTGAGTTCATTTGATGCTTTCTTTTTCCTATTCACCTTCCTTATTTCCTTTCATTTCACAAGATCTGCATAAAATGTTTAGCTTATCTTTAGTCTTTCGGGTAGAATATTGTATAAAAGAGTTTTTTTCAATTAACTTTCATCGAGATGTATATATTTCTTTTATATTGCATTTTTATTCATGCATTCAAATGAATTCCTTAGGGATTACAAGGACCATGTAGGAAAAAGCAGAAGCATAAAAGACACAACATCGTCGACACCTAGTTTGTCAATACAAGAACAATCAGCAAAAAAGTAAGTCTTTACAGCAATACATTTATGCGAGTTGTAAATTAATTTTCAGAATATATGCAGAAACTGATGAATGCTTTCTGCTTTAAATAGTAATTTTAATTTGACATGATTGATGATCACATGAGATTTCTAACTTCATAAAGCTCACTTGCATAAAAATAGCGCGGGAAACAAATCATCACATTTTCTTACAAACTGAAAATTAAGTGTGTGGCATCCCCTTAAGGAATATAAATTAATTACGCTAGTTTGTGAATACACTCGTGGTGTAGCCCTTGTGAACATTTATACTGCAATGTCGCATATTCAGCTCTGCAGGGAATTCCGACAGCAAAAGGACGTGGGCGTCAACGTCAAATTTATTAAAAGACGAGTCAAAAAGCTACATCACACCGGAAGTAACAATTGCCTGGAACTCGGCACTAGATCTCACCTCTGTCTCGGACAATACCACTGAAGATTTTGTAATTGTTGAAAAAAATAAAAGTATAAGGCCCAAGACATACGCTGGATCGCAATCTGACAGCTTGAATTTTCGACGCCACTCAGTTGATGAAAGTGTTATTAACAGACCGCAAAAATTGCAAATTAGTCGGGTCATTAACAAAAGCAATGGTAATGACTCCGATACAGACGCTGAATTTATTATTCAGGTAAGAATTCTCCTAAATGATACTTAACGAATGAATAAGCATTAGCCACTTTTATTGTATTTAGGCAAAATATTCTTAAATCGTTTTTCTACACTACTGGCATGATTCTGGCAGCATGCCAGCTTTGTTTGGTAACATTTGTAGTTGTCTAGGGTGCTTTTAAGAGGATACTTAGAAGTCTCTGATTAATGTGGTTCTAAGTTGTACTCACTAATGTTTTACGAGTTTAATTGGATATTTGAATTTATTTTGCATATAAAAGGAAAATAATGTAATAATGTAATCTCTAGGTCAGAAAGCCGCACGCAACGGAGGGTAACGTATCACCAAAAGCGGAGAAGGAAAACTCGATTGATTCCGTAAATGGAAAAGGTGGAAAAACAGAAAAGGTGATGCAAAATTCATGACTTTTTTCAATTCATGAGTTTTTAGTTAAATGCAATGCTTGTTAAGATTATTGAATTAAATTATTGTTCTAGAATGAAATTGAAAAATTGAGAGCACAATTGCTTGACTTGAGAGCAAGATGCGAAAGGGTGGAAAGAGAAAAAAGTGAAATTTTACTTCGCCGTTTATCGAGCATGGATTCGGTCGCTAATAGCAAAAGTACAAGTAATGAAGTGATGAAACTTCAGAAGTCGATTAAAGAACTCCAAGCGAAAAATGAAGGTAAAGATCTTTATTTCAAGATCTTTAATTTTATGTATGAATAGGTAATTTTTTTGGATTCTAATTACCATTCTATTATTTTTTAGCCTTGAGTGAAGAAAAAATAAGTCTCTCCTCAAAAATAAAAGTCCTGGAAAAGGAAATGAATCAAAAGGCGAACAAAAACGAAAGAGATAAGATGAACGAGGACTTGAAGTCAAAATTGAAGGCAGCTGAAACTCTCTGCGAAACTCTAATGGATGAGAACGAAGACATGAAGAAGGAAATCCGAGAAATGGAAGAGGAAATTTACGAGATGCAAGATAACTTCAGGTAATTTTTATTACCCATTATTTCGTTTATGATCTCAATCTTACTTCAAGCCTCTAATCTAGAAAATGTATGTAATAAAAGTAACGTAATTCCTCAGAGAGGACCAGGCAGACGAGTACTCGAGTCTGAGGAAGAACTTGGAGCAATCGAACAAAAATTGCCGAATTCTCTCCTTCAAGCTCAGAAAATTTGAGAGAAGGACTGAACAACTCGAGACGGAGAAAATTGATTTAGAGAAGAAATATGACCAAGTAATATAAATCATAACCATTTATAGATTTCTTTTTACGACTTCTGTATTCCGTAACGAGTGTAGGATGTTACTTTTTCAGGCGAAAAAAATAGAAGATATTTTGAAGCAAGTTGGCACAGAGTACAAAAACAAATCGCAGAAAAAAAATATGGAGCTGGAGTCGAAGGTTCATCTCAAGAAAATGATGGACGATGTAGATAAGGAAATAGGTTCGATAAAATGACTTTTTCTTTTATTTAAAACCTTTTTTCTTTAAAAATCATAATTTATTTTAATTATCTTAATTAAAATAGGTGATGTTCTTGGCATAGTCGTAAATGCTATTGAAGGAGACGGAATTGGTCTCCGAAATTCAAAAGCAAACGAAACTAATTTGAAGTACGACACTTTGTCGAAAGAGCATGGTCTCTTAAAAGAAAAATTGGAAAAAACGTTGAAAGAATTAGCTAGTGAAAAGGAGATGAAAAAGTCTAAAGTATCGAAAAATGAAGATGGAAAAAATGGGGAACTTCAAAACAGTAAGAAATATTTTTTTATATTATAACAATAATCATTCATTTTTTGATATAAGTGAATTTTTTTACATTGTTTGTTTTTATACCTGAAGAAAATAGTACAGTGAAACTAATCTTTTTAAAATAAGATTCATTTTTAGTAAAGACGAAATTAGAAGATACAATTGCTTCAACGGATATTGAGAGGAAATCTTGGGAAATAGAAAAGGGAAAATTACAAGAAGAGAAGGAAAAACTGAAGTCTAAACTACTTTCATTATCAGCTGAGAAGCTGAAGGTTTATAACGAAGTGGTTCAACTTAAAAAAGACCTTGGTAAGATTAACTTACAGAAATGAAAAATATTTAGTATCGGGATTGTGGAAATAACACCACTTATTCAATTTTCAGAAGTTGCAACTTCTTCCAAGAAAGATAATGCAAAAATGGAAACAGTTTTGAGTGATTTGAGGAAAGAATTAGCTCAAGAGAGAGAGAAATGTAAAAAGTTACAGGAAGATTTATCGTCTCATATTGAAAAAGAAACTAGGATTTCAAAAGCATTAGGCTCAGTAAGTTGAACATTTCTATTACTTAAATAAATATATTGTAAAAGAAATCATACAATTTTTGTTTATGAAACAGGTTGAACAAGTGAAAATTCAACTTGAAGGTGACTTGAAGTTAAAGGTGCAAGAAATTGAAAATATCAAGTCTTCCTCGTCGAAGAAAATTGCAGACTTGACTGCAGAATTAGATAAATTCAAAAAGGAGAAGGACCAATTTAAAACTCTTTCAGAGAAAGATAAGCAATCAAAAGACTTAGAAATTACTACTCTTAAGAAAAGAATAGCATCCCTGGAAAAAACTAGTTTGAGTACCAAAAAGATGAACGAGATGAAGCAAACATACAACGAAAGGATATTGAGTAACAGAATATTTATTTCTCTATTTAAAAAAAATTAATACATCTTTAATTTTAAGATTAACTTATGATTGTAACAATACTTTTACAGCTCTTGAAAATGAGGTAAAGAAGGGTTTGCAGCAATACGACGAATTGAATCTGAAATACGAAAAACTTGTAGAATCCGGTTCGCAATTAGAAGGAGAAAAACAAGCGCTAAATAGGTAGGTTTTATATTTATAAAGCAAACATCTTTAAATATAAAAGTTTAATTTTTTTACAGTCGTCTAAAGGATCAGCAATCTGCTAGTGATTCTGTTCAAACAGAATTGAAGAATCTTCAGGAGTCTTTGAAATCCAAAGAGAATGAATGGAACGTTAAAAGAATTAATTTCGAAGTCAGTAATAATTATTTTCTTAACTACAGTTCTATATCTGTTATAGTTTTATAAGTACATTTTTAATATAAGTATATTTTTCAGGAGAAAATACGCGAACTCGAAAGAGCAGCAAGTGCACATTCTCAGGATGAAATCAAGGAAGAAATCAATCGATTGAGGAGAGAAAATAGTTCCATGAAAGAACAACTTGATGATTTAAAGAAAGCTGTAAGTTTCTTTTCAAACTTATTTAACATTTTTTTTACAAATGTCTGATTTTGATTGCTAATTTAGAGAGAAGTCCAGAGGAGGAATTTTTATTTGAAATTCTTCAGTGACATGAAGATGACAATTTACAAGACTTTTTTGGTTTTAGAATGATGACCTGAACAGCAAACTTAACGATTACAACTCCGTGACGAAAATCCAACGAAATTTCTCGGCAGATTCCTCGGCACTCGAGTCGGAGCTAAGAAAGGCGAAAAATGCTCTCGCCAATGCAGAAAAGGCAAAGAAAGCAGATCTCGCGCAATGCAAGATGCGATATGAGCACAGGATCTCAGCGATCAATGACGAAATCCAGTCCATACAAACACAACTTTCGCGATACAAACGCGAACGCGATACCTACAAGCACATGTTAGAGGGTGCGCAAAAAACTATCGCGGAACTCAAGACTGCAAGGCAACGTCGGCATTCGACTACATCCACTGGAAAATCGACTGATGAGGTAAAATAAAACGAAGCTAATCTAATGACAAAAAAATTATCATCATAATGCTATGTAAAAAGATTGACGGTATAAAATTAACATTTTTTATATGAATTGCGCGATCTCTGGTTAGAGAAATCTATCCTGGCGAAAGTTTCAGATAGGAGTTCTATCCGAATGAATCCGAGTCAATGAGAATCAATCAGAGTCAATCCGAGCTGGTTTTCAATCTGAATCGTTCAAATTAGAAGTTCTGCTTGACGTTGGATTGATTCGGATTGAAAACTTGCTATAGATCTACAGATTTAAAAGTAAATTTTATTAATCATTGAAAGAAGAAATGATAGTAATACTTAGATAGACTAAAAAGGTCTGACCAATACATTACTTATCTACTGATAGTTCTACCCAGGGATAACTTAATTTAATTAAATTAAATCAATTCAATTTTGTAAATCATATGATAATTCTACTAATTATTTAGTCAGTTTGGATACATGGAATTTTTTGAGGCTTCTCCTTAGATTACCGAAGTTAAGCAACGCTTGGCTCGGTTTTTGTTTGGACAACAAAACTTTTTGTTGCTATAGAAGCAACAAAAATTTTTGGTTTTGCCAACCGAATTTTTGTTGAACCAACCAAAGTTTTTTTAATTCAACCAAAACCGAGATTTTATTGGTATAAATGAATTTTCTTGGTTCAACAAAAGGTTTATTAAAAGAAACCAGATTTGTTTGGGACAACCAAACAATTTTTGTTGCTTCTATAGCAACAAAAAGTTTTGTTGTCCGAACCAAACAGTTTTCTCAGTGTAAATGAATTCAATTAAGTATAAAGGTGTGAAATCAGTAGAAAATGATAGTTTCGCTCAGACAAGGGCTATCTATGTCTGACAGATGCATTCATTATCTACTGGACAGTAATTTGCACCAAACTTATGCACTTTTTATCTTTAATTTTCTAGGATGAAGAATTGTCGCTAATGAATGTGACCGTTCTAGAGAAACAAATTCTCTCCATGGAGGATGAACTCTCAGAAACGAAGCTGGAAGCTTCTAAATTAAAGACTGAACTAGTATCAGAAAAGTCTGCATGGCAGATAAAATTATCAGAAATGCAGTCTCGTATAAATGAAGTACAGTATCGTTCCATTTAACTTTTGCTATCTATTTTTCCAAATGAATTCCACATCTTATTTTAAAAGTCACCCATTTACCTAACAATGAGTGTCATTGCAGTTGGAGGAGGAACGTTTGCTCACAAGTGGACGAACAAAAATTCCAGGCCTGAAAGTGCGTATGGAACTTGCTTGGCAAAAAGAACGAGAGGATCAGCAAAGATTACTGCAGGAAACGGCAACGCTCGCCAGGGACCTGCGGCAAACACTATTCGAAGTGCGTTTATACACCTTGTAATTTAATAACCACGATTGTTTGATAACTGGGAAAAATTTTTACTCGAGCCAATAATTTAGCCTCTTTATCGAATCCGACTAATTCGTATCGAATTTACAGGTTGAAAGGGAACGCGATAAAGAGCGACTAGAAAATAAGAGAAAACAAGATCAGCTCAAGAAGGTCTTCGACGAAGAGAAGGATGAAAATAAGAAGAAGCTTATTGAAGTAATAATCTCATTTTGTAATCACCCGCTAATTGCATAATAGATATCTATGGGCGGCTTTATTATAAACAAGCGAAACTGGTTTATCACAAACGAAGTTACACATAAAGAGAGAATTGCGAATGTAAGATTGGATAATTCGATTATACACTTGAAAAGTATTCGAAATTAATGTTCAATTGCATTTCCATTAAAATTTTAACAAGGAAAGTGTTTCGAGATAAAAGATTTTAATTAAAAGATTTTCAGACATCTTTATTTAAATACTAAAAGCTTTCATTTTCTTAGAATGTTCTGTGTACTAAAGTTATCTAACGATGCAGAAATTGTCTAATCATGTTATTTCAAACATTGTATAAACTTGAAGATTCCAAGTGTGAAATTTTTTTAAATTGTTTTTTTTTAAATTGTTATAGAATTTACAACAGTAAAAAACTGAAAGCAATTAAAAATAAGTACAAAGTAAATTTCGATACTTAATGACTCAATCTAAAACTGGATGTCACAAAAGATTATACTATACTTTTCTTTTATGAAAGAGAAGTTCATTAAAAGCGATGTTTACATTTTCGTATCTTAATGAAATAAGTAACAGTAGTTAACACACGATTGTATTACATTTCAGTTGCAATGTGACTTACTCGAATTGAGAGACGCCCACGCAAAGTTGAGAACGAGCAATGAAAAGATGAGGCGAGAAAAAGAACGTCACGAAAGGGAAAGGGAGGAACTAAAAACGATAATAGCAAATAAACGGCACGTAGAACAGACGGAAGCTCGTAACATTAACATTCTGCTGCAACAAGTCGACGACTTGATGAAACTCTTCCCAGAGTTGAAGAGCTCCACTGAAAATAAACCCCCTGAAGTTTACACACCCACTCCTCCGAGAAGACTGAAGGTACAGGGTACAGAAAACATTGTAAATTTTAGAACAGGTCGTTGAAAAAGATTTATCTACGTCTATTTGCATTTTGCAGGGACCAAAATCGAGGGAATCCTCGCCAATGTTGGAAACCAAGGACGATAAAGGTATCTTATGATGATATGCAAATGTTTAATCTACCAGTTTAGGATATCTATTATCTTTATTATTCTAACTTTTATCATTCTCCTGTTTCTGTAATTAGCTTTAAATTTAACATTTTTTCATTCTCGCAGGTGGAAAGATGGAAGGAAGAGCCGAGAAACTTGAATACACAATCGGGAAATTAATGGAAGTGGCAAAAGAACTTCAAGAATCGAAAAAAGCTAGTGATGAGAGTAGTTCCAATCGGACTAAGAAGTTCGGAAAAAGGTAAACAAGAACAATTTTCTAATAATTTCACTTAATGTTGGAGACTTTCTAAAATTGCAAATGTTTAGAGACTTGCAATTATATTTTTAAAAATCCAGAAGAAAAATATATCTGTTGGTGTACTTTTCAGGTCAACGTCCATCGACAATGACACTGGAAGAGGAACAACTCAAAGTCGTAAACCAACTTTAAAGAGAAAGAGTCTCTCGCTGGAGCAGACCACAAGCAAAAACGATCAGGTTCGTAGAAATATTTTACGAACAATGCGACATTCACTTTTTAAAGTCCAAATCGTTTTCTCGTAAAATAAAATTGGATTACCTAATTAAGAGTTCGGGCATTTTTCAATTTAATAGTGTTTACTCGTCCCAGAGACGTATTAAAACAAATTGAATTAAAAGCAATTCTGAAAAATGCAGGATAAATTCAAAACTTAAAATTCTTACAGTCAATCTGGGGAAATGATAGTAACGTCTCAAGTATGCAATCTTTGGATGGATCAGAAGCAGAATCTCGACACTTTAGTTTGCCGAGAGATTCAAGCGTCGATAGGTGAGAAAGAATTTTTTTTAAACTAAAATATTACACTCAGGACCGGTCTTAGCTTCTGTGGCGCCCCTGTGCGAAATTTTGGTATAAAAATACAAGTATTATAGAAATAGAAGTATTATAAAACTATAAAAAATCATGTTAAAAATCGAGGCGCCTTCGGCGTCCCTGTGCGGCGCACAATTTCGCCCCCCTCCCCCTAAGACCAGCCCTGATTTTCGCCATAAAACTGATTCAAGACTACATGAATAAATTTACCTTGAATTCCAGTGTCCTACACCAATTTCTCTTGATAATCCATAAACACTGGACACTAACACTGCATAATATTCACTCGCGAAAAAACGTCCGATTTCGCGACTATACTCCGATATTGAATGACGGCAAAAACGATTAATATTATGATAAATCGGCGTAGTTTTTCACGATTTTTACGATTTCTACGACGAACACGATTTGAAAGTAATATAATGTCGAATATATAATGACAATCACAAGTTCATTTTATCTTTTGGCCAGACAAATTGCTCCGATATAAAATACTTAACGACAATCGCGTCAACTACGACCCTCCCTCTCTCCGCTGCAGCGAGAAGTGATTTTTTTCATCCGAATTACTGATTGGTCACTATTTTCGTGAAAGGCGCATTACTACCGATCAGAAAATCTGAATTAAATCGAATTGATTCGGTAAAATACTTAACAACAATCGCGACCCGCCCTCTCGCCCCTGCAGCGAGATGTGAACTGGTTTACACAAAAATGAACCACTGTTGCCAGGTTAATAAAAAAAAAAAGTTATGGAATACGCAAAATTTCCTCGGTTTCTAGAAGTTTTTACAAGCGAATTTTATACAGAACTTTAAAAATCTTCTAATCAAATAAAAGTAGCTCTATGAAATTTGCAATTACTGCGGATTTATAACGAAAAACACGGCAAAAAAATAATACAATGTCGAATAAACAAGTTCATTTTACCTGTTGGCCAAACAAATTGCTCCGATTTCTAACAATGCTATAATCGCCAAGAGAAACAAAAGACGAACGATCTCGATTCTAATTACGCTCGATCGTTATCATGATTTTTTTAATCCGAATTACTGATTGGTCACTATTTTCGTGAAAGGCGCATTACTACCGATCAGAAAACCTGAATTAAATCGAAATGATTCGGTAAAATACTTAACGACAATCGCGATCCGCCCTCTCACCCCTGCAGCGAGAAGTGAACTGGTTAACCAGTGCCACCAACTCGAGCCTCGTACTCTATTGCGCATGCGTCGCACTCGGTACCTGATTGGTTGCTATTCGCGCGCAATTTGAAATGCTAAAAAATATTATGCATTTCAAATTACGCGCGAATAGCAACCAATCAGATACCGAGTGCAACGCATGCGCAGTAGAGTATGGGACTCCAGTTGGGGCCACTGGGTTAACACTGTTAACACAAACGACACAAACAATGAACCACTGCTACTAGGTTAACAAAATAAAAGTCAGGAAATCACCAAAATTTCCTCTCTTCCTACAACAAAATTTAGGTACAATACATTAAAAATATTTGAATTAAGTAACTAGTAGCTATATAAAATTTATAATTACTAACAGGGCCGGTCTTAGCTTCTGTGGCGCCCCTGTGCGAAATTTTGATATAAAAATAAAAGTATTATAGAAATAGAAGTATTATAAAACTATAAAAAATCGTGTTAAAAATCGGCGCACAATTTCCCCCCCCCCCCAAGACCGGCCCTGATTACACTTTGTTATAACAAAAAATCGTCAAGACTTTAATACTTGCGAAAATATCTATAAAAAATGGCATTATAATTTTGTAATCCTTTTATCGATGTTTTTATGAATATGAAAATAACTTGAACCAATTTATTTTATTATCCCAATCTTGCTGTTGTATAAAATTGCATAATTTCAAGATTATACGACGAGAGTAATAGCTTTACCGATAAAAATCCTTCGGTAAAGATCCGGAAGTTCTTTTACCGCCCCCGACTGATACAATTATTAACCATTAATTTCATTAATTCCAGTCGACTTTCCGGTGGATCAACTAAGAGTGAAATGCTGCACCGAGATAAAAAGTACAGCAAGAGTATAATTAAGAAACTGACGACAAAGCTGACTAAATCCGCAAGCGTTGATGATCCAAACAGTTCCTTCGAGTTTTCACTTCAAGTAAACGTCTCATTAAATATTATGTACAAATAACAATTAATACCAAGGTAAAAAGTCATTATTAAAGATTGTTGCACTTTTTGCAGACTTCCGGATCTGAAGTTAGCATTAACGAGGACATTAAACGTGATAAGAAAAACTTGAAGAAGAAATTAACGGACATGTTTAAGAGGGGTTCAAAAAGTAATGGGTAAGTAATTCGCGTTTTAACACACAACATTTCATGTGAAATTTCAAATGGCTCGTAAAGTGTGTGGGAATATTTTTTCCCCATTTTTTTCAACGATCCCCTTAACTTTCGTGTTAAGCCACAGGGATAACAATCCCCAAATCTTATACATAAATTTCAAAAGGCAATATACTTTAAACCGTCACCTGCTGAGACGATCGTACCCTCAGAAGATGATACGTTAATACGATGACGTCTCATTTATGGATATGATTCTCATCTTGCCCGGCGTGAGCCAATTTTATTATCAAGATGTCAGCATTCATAACGATTCACATTTCGTTAAATTAACACCCGCCTATTTAAAAAGATACACACGAAATCGTTTTACTTTTTCTTTCTTTTTCAAGCCTGGATAAAAAGTCTCATGGCTCTCAGGACACCAGCAGACCCTCTTCGAGAAACTCGCTATCTTCTTCGAAGAATTCAAAACCTTGACGATGCCAAGCTCCAGAGGAATTTTGAATTAATGTAAATAAACGAGAAGAGCATTCTGTAAATATGTCACGTTTTTCGCTTTCATAACTTTCGACGCGGGATGTTGAAAGCTCGGGAAAAAGGAGAAACTTTGAGTCTTGAACTCGAAAAATGCCATTTAGCATTTACTCTTTTCCGTTCAGAGGTTGGAGAAAATAATTAACGAAAAATTATCCTCTTTGAAAGGCCTCTTTTGTTTAATAACATGTGATGTGTTTCTGTGTATATAAATACAATGTCGTTACATGTACATAAAAGTCTTGTACATAAAATACAGAAATTGTGCAATTTGCGCATTATTCATGTTAAAATCAGATTTATGTTTTGAATTTCGCCTGCACTTTTTGAATCGTCTGCACTTTTCGAATTTTTTCAAAGAATTTCTTCAATTTGTAAAACATGATCTACATTTGGTCCACTTACTGTCTACCTACTGCAGACATTGTGTGACTTTCTACTCTAGTTTACGCTAATAGATGTCTTTTCCAGGCAACAGATTTATTAGAAAGTTGAGCAGAGAAAATCTTCAATTATCCTATTATAATAGAGTTCTCGGTGAGAAATTCGTAAGGTGGAATTTCCAAATTGATGGGAGCTGGTCCCTTTCGTACTCTGCCGGCAGCATCGAAATGCGAACCATGGCAAGGACAATAAAAGCCTCCGGGAATACTGCCGGCGTTCGGAAGAGGTACGCAGCCCAAATGCGTGCAGATGGCGATCAGGATTACCCATTCAGCTCGTTTTGTTCTTATTTCATCAGGTTGAGGATCCCGCAATCCGGAAATGTCCACTGCCTTCTCCTGGGCAATGACTTCTGCCGACCTGCGGATTATACTTAATCATTAAAAATTACCACTGAGAGTTGCTTGATATAAATTTCAGATATGACTGAAATTTATATCTGAGTTGTATCCTCTGTAAATTCTTAAAAAGATTCTAAGACCCAACTTGAATTTCCTGAATTCAAAACCAATTCATTAAAATTATTTAATTCGAGGGGTTGATCACTCTTGAAACCTGGTCTTGAAATTTTCGCTCATGAAATCTCTTCAAACTGTCCGAAGTCTTTTGGTGTTCCTCAAAATTAGAGTGAACAATCCCTCGATTCAGTTTAAATTTGTTTTCAGACTTCTTGTGTAAAATTCTTGCCTGTGATAAACAAAAATGGGCTTTCCGCGCCACTTGACAACCTGAACTTTTCCTTCAGGTATAGTGCTCAGATTAACTTCGGTCTGAGCTTGGGCTACAACAGCACGCGATGGATTCCAGTACATAATGTAATGTAACATATGTGATTTTGCACCATAAAGGCCCGTGACTCCAGCAACTAAAATTAATTTATTAGACGAATAATGACTTGATTTTAATTATTTATATAGAGATTAATTTGGTGAATGTAAAAAAAATACCGAAGGAAGAAGCACCCAAAAATGCTTTTCTTTCGTCTGCACTTTCTGATGCTCGCACATTCGGATCTTCTAATGACTTCTTACGAACCTCGTTGAAACTGGGTCGCGGGACGTCCGTGTGAGCAGAGCGAAAAAACTTAACATTTTCTAAAATAAAAATAGAAATAATTTAATAATATAGATAATGATCACTTGGTTAGAAAATTCGTCAAAATTACCCTTTTCGTTTTGTATGCAGGCCGCATTTTTGATATATTCAAAAACCTTTGTTGAGAATTTTAATTTATGAAGTAGTTTTAAAGGAATCATTATCTGTCATAAGAAATTATTTTGGGGCTAACTGTCATTGTCAACGTTTTCAATAAAAAGCAGATCGATAAAAGAAAGTCGATTAAGAAATGCTTCTTTATTTAAATCAACTTCAGCACATATTCTACATAAGATATTTTATATACTTCTGATTCTTCTGATAGGTTTTATTCTAATTGACTGACAAGGAGAACTTGATGACCAATCAGTCAGTTCCGATTCAATTTTAATATCAATAACTTTGACCCTCGAATTTCCATAATAATGTTTCTTGATCAAGTGCGAGAAATATTCCAAAAAAAAGGCAAGCATTGCTATCAAAATTCCCGAGCTCATAATTAAAAACATTCCTTGCGTGTCATCCAAATTCAGTCGTCGATCCTCGATTGGAATTTTAGGTGCAAATCCTTTGATCACCTGCAACAATTTATTTCGTAACTTTAAAACATTTCCGGAATTTCTGTCCATTATAATTAAAGCATTGTTGAATAACTAAACGTAACGAAATTCTATAAAATCATTGAATATGTAACTTGCGTGTGAAAGTAACATGCAAAAAATTATACGACTACATAAGACTTTTAAACCTGTATGTAATAAAAAAACTACCAAAATAATTGAGATCTGGAAGATAAAATAAGGAACAAAACTGAAAGCATAAGTTTGTCACAATTTCATCAGTTTCGAACCAGTACAAACTTTTCCCACGCTTTTATTACTTCTGGTGCTTCTGGTCTACAATTTAAACGAACCCCACGATTCTTTTGTTTTTATTACAACAGTCAGAAAGTTTATTCTGATTTTTCTCTAGTGTATAATATGTAGTTAGGTACATGAATTATCATTACACCATTTATTTTTATAGAATCTGCCAATGATGTTTAAAAATGTTTGATGTTTAAAAACATTATAAAATGTGAAAACATTTGTCGTGTACAGAAATTACTCAAGATTTTTAACATATATATTTTTCTTCATTTATCTCTGCCTCATTTATTCGTAAAGATAATTGGAAAGAGGCTATCTATGCAAAAGTAGATATTGAAGTCATAAGGCAATGTTTATATGAAAGATTGAAAGTATAATCAAGTCGGACAGAAATCGATTGAGAATCTGTAACTCACTTGAAGAAATTTTCCTGTGGGTGACCTTTGCACATTCCACTCGAAATCGCGCTGAATCTTACGAATCAATCCACTTTGTCTTGCTCGAAGTAATACTTTATTGAACGGATCCGTGTACAATGATTGAGATCGTAGAACTATTGTGACCCCGAATCTCATAAAACATTCGTCACTGATGTGCATGAGTGATCTTTTACTGTCAAAACTAAGACATTATTACCGATTAGTATAAACCGATTAGTTACGGAGAATAAAAAAATGACAAGTCTATTTTTGCAAATACAAATAGTTCGATAATTTAAAATTACAGACTAACTATTTAATTACTATCTAATTACTTTAGAGATAAATCCGCTTGTGCGACATATTCGATAGCAGTACGAGATCCCAAAAAAGCATAGGGCCAAAAATATGCACGACTTGCATTTCTTACTCCATCGCCTATATTTGAAACATATTCAAGTTTATTGAATAATTGTATCGTTATTGGATCATCCATAGTCGTGTTGTTAAACCAGACTTCCCATCCATCGTGATCTGCATCCACAGATATTCTTTTATATAGAGTTTTAAGAAATAAAATTAAATTTCGGGAAATAGGGGAAATGAGAATTATACCTAAAGTTCCAATTCGGTATCTATAATTTGAAAACTGAGTTGCACTTTCCAATAGAGGAGGATAAGTTGGTAGAGTTATAAAAGCAATTATAGAACCCGTGTAACTCGCCGTTATAATTATCGTAAAGACCCAGTAAATGCCTGAAATTATGAAGTGTAAATGTCAATTTTTTATCTCTTACAATCAGTGCAACAGTTATCGTTACTTTTATGTCAATGAATTTTCATGAGCTGCACGTTGAAAATGATAATTACAGTAATATTCTCGTGAAATAGTGATTTCTTTTTAAAAAATTGTTTTTTAATATATTTTTTAATGTAAATTTAAGTAATTGGAACGGTAACGTCATGTAAAGTAAGGCGTTACTTCCAAACATTGTTAATAATGTACATATTGTATTTTTAAATATTATAACTTTATAAAAATGACTGATTGTGTGAATTTTGTTTTTAAGTAATTTTAAGAACTTTTAACCAATTCAAGGGAATTCGTTAGAATTTTACGAAATTTCATTGGATTTTCAAGAATTTTAATGAGTATCACTAGATTTTGTGAGATGTTAAAGGGATTTTAAGAAATTTTAAAAAACCTATTGAGATTATTGAAATTAGACAAGGAATTACAAGTTTTTATATTTCAAAACTTAAAAATTTTGAATTACATTCCGTACTTTTGAAATCCCTTAAGACACTTTAAAATCCTTTGATTTGAAATTGTTTAGAAACCTCGGAATCTTTCTAGCAAAACGAGAAATTAATTGCGTGCAAAGCACGCGAATCATAGTAACTAGTGATCTAAAAATAAAAATACTAAAAATGACTGCAGCCATTTGGCTCTGACAACTGCTGCTTTAATGAAAGATTTAAGATTAGTCTAAGAGCCAGTGATAGAGTACTTCAGTAGCTTTTTACGGTCATTGATGTCATTTTGATCGTTTAGAGTCATAAAACCAGGGATATAAACGAATCCATTAATTTTGCAACGAGGACTTTCACGCTATACCCACCAATGAGAATCGACGTCGAGTTTTTCCCTAGGCCGTCACTCAACAATGGATTTTTCACTGAGAACGAGTTAGTGAATGTGCTGAACACAAACCAGAACATATGGTTTAATCTCCCTGGTCGCTTAATCAACGATGCTAGAGAGTAATGACTATTCAGTGTCATTGGAATAATAGCAATAAAATAAACAGAACAGAGAAGTAGCCAAACTGATTCCTGAAATGGTCCCATTACAGCTCGATACCTGAAGCAGGGAAACAAATTAATAAATTCTTAGTTTTAGCTGAAGAAAGCAAGTTTTAGATTTATGATTGAACTTTAGTTATAGACGTCTAAACATGTTGTTACATATTTGTTATTTTGTCTTTCGATTACTGAATATGTATAATATCGATACTAAATGCTTGTTCCAATAAACCATGGTTACGTTAATGGGTACTTAAATGCTTTATTGCTCCATCTGTTCAATCATTTCATCCATGGTCTACATAAATGTGTGTATTAAATGAAACATGTTTATGTAGAATTGAAGTTTCTTATGGGGCATTGAAAATATATAAAGTGTTGAATGTAATGAACTTTTACATTTAGAACGCGCTTCTGGATTCCTATTTATCTATATGTCATACTTAATTCTTAATTCATTCAATTCTAATTCATTCTAATCTTTTAGAGCCACTGAGTTTTTGATTTTCAACTTTTTGCAAAGAATTTTAATACCAGGAGTGTAGGTGATTTGAGCAATTTTGATAAGAAGTTGTGAAATATTACTTGGGCAAAGCAACGGATGTCAGAGATATGAAAGATGCACAATCTTCCATGTGTGCCAAAGGAGCATCAAAATGAGATAGTAGATCTGCTGTTTGATAAATTCCTCCCACTGCAACAGGTGCATCAGCTTGAGAAATGTCCTTTTTTGCAGCCTCAGTTTCACTGGAAAGACATTAAATGAAAGAATCTAAAAAGATATATGCAACCTTGCATCAGATAAATATGATTTAAATATTTCAAACTTCCTCTTTTTTTAATGTTTCTTTCTATTTTTAGAAATACTCGCTTTTGGTGACTAAGAAAAAAATCCCAGCGGAGACAAAATTTTCTTAAAGAAGTTTACCTGTACATTGATGACACAGGACTTCGAAATTCCGCAATGAAATCAAGATTACTGCCCAACAATCGTAAAACGCGAATGTCGATTCCATCCCAGGCTACATCATAAGTTCCAGGAATTTTCCTACAAAAAATGAATGGATTATGCAAATGACTTGAAAACCCAATATGCAAATTTGAGCAAATAAATTTTCTTTATTTCTACAATTTTCGCATGTTTCAATAACTATATAAGTAAATGTAGAGATTGAAAAGAAGAATTGCAAGAGTAAATAATATTAAACTTTCCTTTTTGATCTATTACGAAATATTTAGAAATGATTGGAATTGATTACGTTCGCATTGTAAAGGGAGGTTTGTGTGCCGTCGAAACAAGCAAACGATGACCTTTGAATCCTCTGCTCAGCTTCTCTGGAAATAAATTCTTTTGCGGTTGGGTCAGTGAATTAGATATCCAAGATGTTAGCAAAATTGGTTCACTTGCGCCACTTCCATCAACGTACAGTTTATGTGTATAGAGCAAATAAGAGGCCACCTGCATATATAAAACAAGAACCCACATATAATAAAAGATCTATTCGAAAATAATCTCATTATAAAATTTTATGTCAGACTAATAAAGAAATATTCTTGAATGTAAAAGTCGTTGTGCTCTAAAATAATCCATTTAATAATCTAATACGCAGTTGTTAAATAAATATAACGGTATATAGTTTATTTTTCTCCCTTTTTGCAGAATTCTATTAATATTGAGATTAGTTGCGGGGGATGGATGACCCTTCGAGAATTTTTGTCATAGATTGAATAATTGTAGAACGTCTTTTCCCTTGTTCTAAATTTTTTAAGTCTAGCAACAAAGAAAGGAAGGTTCGATTGTGGAAAAAAGGAAGAATAAAAATCTGTGGATAAGGTCAACAGAAAGGCGGTCCTCCCATTTCATGTCGTGAAACCAAAAGTACTCACACCCGCTCTTCGACTCATGGCGTTTGTTAAGATTAAAAGATGTGCATAAAATCTCGACAACTGGTTCTTCAAGAAGTCTCTGATGGTCCAAGATGTATCTGCAGTAATTAAAACAATCTTGCTTCTCGAATCAGGTTCTATTAAGTATTTTATGGAATCGACTCTTTCCACAAAAATAATGTAATTACAGTTCTTGTCTTTTAAACGTGCCCTTGATTTTTTTGAGGAGGAAAAATCGAATCTCTCCTGTACGAACGACGAGGAAAAGTTTTCTAAAAAACGCTTGAATTCAATTGGATGATGTTTTTCGTAATTCGAGTCATATATTACAACAATAGGACGTTTTTCAAAATAATTATCATTTATATAAAGCAATAATTTCACTAGACTGGTAGTTTTAGCTTCAATTTTTTCAAACTCTTCACTATTTTGCAATTGCGTTTTTAATTGTGTCGAAAATGATTTCTCGAAGAGAAAAATTAGGATGATTATTAGTTTCATGATTTCTCTTCGATGTCTAAAAGCAAACTGACTGAAGGGAGTTATTTGAACGATCGATGTTCTCTTTTTGATTGATTGCTGTATAAATACGGATCAAAAGGACGATATTTAATATTTATTGATCATCAATTTGTAATTAAATCATTGACAATAAAATGCTTCATATAGTTCTAGTTTCGACAAAAAATAAAACGAAATAAAATTCAAAGGAGACTAAAATAAATAAATAGATATAATAACATTGAAATTCAAATCTTGTATTCAAAATTGGTATATTTCAATTTTTTATAGTCGTTTATAGCCTTTCTAAACTTATACCTTTCTACTTATATGTAGAATAGGCCATAACATAGTTAAAATTTGAACTTCGGATTTTAGTTACTTTCTCGCCTCCTGCAAACTACAATTTTATTTAAATGTATAAAATACTATAATTAAATATTAATTAGTATTAATGTAACGATCGTAAATCAAAACCTTATTCGATATTCAAAAACAGAAAAAGCTCTTTTTATTAAATGATTAAGCTGAATATATTATAAACTTTTTTTTCAAAAACACTTTCCATTCTTAGAAAAAGAATTTCAAATAATAAAAGAAGCAGAATCCTATTTTATCCACGTAAATTTTTAAAATAAAGAGTTCGAAATTGGAAATTCGAGAAGACTTTCGTCAGAATTGAGAAAAATAGTAAATTATAGGACAAGGTATACCTTCCTTCCTTTTATTTAATTCCTCAAACTTTTCAATCGATATCTTACTTAGTTTAGTGTAATAGAAAAAGATTTTTTTTTTTAAATGTCGGTAATGTAGGTATGTATTTTCTAATTTTAAAAAGGCGCGCGCTTTATGGTGCATGCGCAGTTGAAAATGTAAAATGGCGGGTAAACACCACTATCGACGCCATCCACAGTCCACACCATGGTCCACACCATGTTTTGCAGTCAGTTGTGTTTAGTTGTTTGTGTTCTTTTGTGCGATTTTACTCCGTAATAGTTGGAGTTGTTTAATTTTATAGCTACTTTATTATAACCATCAAAAACCAATGTCTCGAAGAAGAATTAGCAGCGCGAGACGTCAATCTCGTTTAAGAAGGTCAAGTAATGAAGGTCCCGGTGAACTTGAAGAGGATTCAAACGCATTTGACGCAGGTAAATTATATTTGAAAGATGTTTGTTTTCGTCTTATTTTTCTTCTAATTGGGGATGTTCACTTTCATTTTCCAATCTTTATACGCATGCAAAGTCATTAGAAGGCGAGAACAGTTAATTATTTATTTTATTATGAAAATAAAGAATTGTTTTGTAACTAAATTACTAATATTCTCGCTATTTGAATTTTATGTTTACTTTATCCCTGGATTGCTCATGGGCGGATCCAGGGGGGGCCATGGCTTCTTGGTCCCCCCAAAAAGCCCAGATTTGAAATTTTCACGCAGCTTGTAAGTACAAAAACTTAGTGGAGGGGGAAGGGTAATTATTTCGAGGCCCCCCCAAAGCCCTTGTGTGGATTCGTCCCTGGGATTGCTCAGTCGTTATTATTTACATGAACCATATGTACTGGAAACAAATTTTTTATTTAAACTTCCTTTACTCCAAGATGTAGTTCAAAAATTAAAATTTTATATTTTTAGATGACCCTCTTTGGTTTAAATGTATGGAAGGAAATAATTCAATACCTCGGCCTTCACTTCTCTTTACAAATGCTGAAGAAACACAAGAAGGCCTGGACCTTGCATCTTATGACGAAATGCCTCCACCTCAGGATGATTGGTGGAATCCTTTAAACATGTTGAACCAGTCAGTTAATCAGACACCTGAAATTCGAAGAACCATTAGTTCAGATGTAAATACAGAGGCTGCTGCAGGTGATAAATTTATTCTAGAATTGTTCCTCACATTTTTCAAGACATCGTGTGAAAATTTAATGTTTTAATTCATCTGATACAAATATTCACTTTTCAGAAAAGTCCACTTTAAACGAAGAATCACTGGATTCCCTACCAGAGAAAGATTCCAGAAAAAGGAAGACAAGGTTGTTTCTTGGTTCGAAAAAGAGACAAAGTGCAGGGAGCAATGCGTTCTTGAATGTGCTAAATGACTCAGTCATTTCGGATCCTGGTCCAAGTAAGAAGAGAAAAATATTAACGAAAACATCATACTTTTCTGGAGAAGATTCGTTTACACGAACCGAAAATCAAAGGCGTTCTAGGAATTATCAACCAGATGAAGAAACAGGCAATTTTAGTCCTTTAAAATCTCGAAAATCGAGACCTGCACTTTTCAATAAAATTCGATCCAGTCAGTCCCAATCAGCTACTAATGTTTTTGATAATCTTCTTGAAAATGCAAGTTCAAATAGCGATGCTTCGATCCCTACAAAAGGTATTACACTTAGTCAGAACACAGGTCCCACAAATAGCCGAAAAAGAAAATCAAAGGATTGTGAACAAAGCTTTAGTTCAAACCAGAATTTGAGTCAAAATCTTAGTCAGAAACACAGAACAATTAGCAGTATTTCGAAAACAGCAGACATTTCCATTTCTTCTAAATCGAGCCCTAAATTTTTGTCCACTGAAGAACGAAAAAGGGATTTAACTCTTGAAAGTAATTCTAGCGACGTGGAGATGAAGAAGAAGCAGCCTGGTTTCTTCAGACGTACTCGGAAAAGTATGGAGAAAAATGCTTTTGACAGCGTTTTTACAAGCGATGGAGAATCTACTCATGAGATTGTGAAATTAAATAAGAGTCAGGATAGAAATTCTTCCATAAAGTCTGTAGAAAAAGATCGCGAAGAGAAACAAAATAGAACGAACCTTAATAAATCTGAGAACAGTAGGCCGACTCCTATCGATGAATTAAACAATCTTGGAAACAAACTAGAAGAAAGGGAAGACATTTCTGATTCAAATTCAGACATCGATGTTGAAGGCAAGAATGATGGAAGTACGAAGAGTAGCAAAGAAGGAAGTCTCCAATCGTCTTTCAGGAATAGAGTATCACAGCAATCTTCACAAATAGGAAATACTTCCCAAAATAGTAAGAGAGTTCCTGTTGTTTCCGTTAATCGCTCCAAATACGCTTCTAAAATATTAAATAGTGAAGAAGACGAAGATGAAATCAGCGTTGGATCTCAAGGAATAGTGGATCAAATTAATCAACAAAAAAGTTTTACCTCCAGTAAAAAACATAATTCAAGTTTTAATAAATCTAGTGGTTCTTCACAGCATTTCGATAATGAAAAAAAAAGTTCTCGTTTGAGCAATAGTATTAAAATTCCTGATCGGATGAGTACTTTTGCAGAAGCACCACAGTATGAATCAACAAGAAAAATCGACATCCCAAAATCTACAAACAGTCAGCAATCGAGGAGACTTTCCACTTTGAATACTTCGAGTGATCGCTCGAAGGAATTAACAGCAAGGAAATCAACAACAGAAAATAAATCAACAGATAATTTTCCGAGAAACAAGTTCAGTAGAAGAAAAACTTTGGATGATGAAGAGACATCGGATGTCGAAATTTATCGTTTCAAAACTGCAATCTCTACTTCACAAAACAAAAGAGAATCTAGGCACAATACATCTAGGAGCAGCAATAACGTAACTAAAAATCAAAAGAATTTCAGAGATGTTGCAAATAGTAAAAATGAATCAAGTGAAAAGGAAGGAAGTGTCAATTCAGAAAGATCTCACACGATTAGTTTGACCGAAGATGAGTCGAATTCGAGAAGCAATTCGAATCCAAGTCCGCAGGCCAGTTCAAGTAAAAGATTCATACATAATTTCATTCCTTCAAGCGATAGTAGCGATGAAGAGAATTTGGAAGAAAATAATTTAGCTCAGAAAAAAATTTCAAAGCCGACAATTAGGGATTATGAAATTTTAAAACCAAACGATATTGATATACAAAAGCTAAAAGGCAGCAATAAAGTCGTTTCGGCAGAAAATAATACTTCTAGAATCTCGAAATCATCACCTACAATGCAAAGTTTCTCTGCTTCGCAAAGAAACTCTTCAATTTTGGCAAAAGATCCTCAAACGTCATTAATTGAACATCAATTAAGACAAATACATGGAGAAGAATATTCTGGAATCGCTTCGGTTTCTCGCGTACTTTTCCACGAAGATGACGATAATGAAGTATCGCATAATAAATCCCCCTGTGATTTGCGAAAAAGTTTAGAAGATGTGGATGATAGTGACAGTGAAGTTAGTGAGAATCCGTTGCTCATGTACACAAGAAATGTAGATGAAGAAGAAAAAGTAGAAGATGAATCTGAACATGAAGACACAAGTCCTCAAAAGAATTTGCAAAGACAAAATTCTCCTCTCGTGAAAGAAGATGCTCGAATTCGCAAACAAAAGATGATCGACGATTACTTTAAACGTAGAGACGAGAAAAATACTGATGGAAAATCACAATCGCAACGGATTTCAATTACAGAGGCTTTTAAGAATAAGGATCTAATGGCGCATATCAAGAAGCAAGTTGAAGCTGTAGTTGCACCTATTAAGAAGGAACTCTTTGAAAAACCCAAAAATTTGCAACCTCCTAAAAAGAAACTAGCTTCCACCAAAGTAACATCGAAGAATAATCGAAAGAAGGATTCGAAACCTGTGAGTTCAAGTTACCTCGTCAATGGAGTCGTTTACAAACCACCAAAATTGCCTAGACCAAAGCACTGGGCAACGGATCATTTGTACAAGTTTATATGGAAGAAGATAGAACCAAAATATGAAAGTAAAACGAGAATTCGTTCGGAGCAATTTGTCTTAAGATTGACAGAAGTTTATAACAGAGTCATAAAACTTAAGTACAAAAATTATATAGATGATCTTGAAAGTTTGATGAAAGAAATGGCTAGAATGGGTCTCATTGTTACTCGCAAAGACTTTAATGACTTTTGTATTGAGTTTATGCCATACAGCTTTAGGGAAAAAGCTACACCGATATTACTTCCAGGGAATAAAATGTCGATTCCGTATGATCCAGTTAAGTTTTACACTCCTATTTTGGCGGAAGATTCTAAGTGATGTAATGCATAGATTCTGCCCTTTATAATATTATAATCTTATAATATCATTGAAAATATTATAATATATAAAATGTTGAAGCTTGATGCCTTAAAGACAGAATATTTTTCAATTATCAAGTATTGACTCGTAGAAGTTAGAATACGTATTCTGTAAACTTTATACTACATACATTTACGTTTTGTAATAATAAAATATATTGAAGGTTTTTTAGTTTCTTTTTAATTTGGAAGCTTTCTCAAAATATGAAAGTTAAATAATTAATAAAAGTTAATTAAACAATTAAAATTAAATAAAATAGCTAGAGAGGCATACGTTCTATTTCATTAAATAATACATAATTCAAAATAATAAATATTTATATAAATCACCTTTCAACATTGAATTATTTATTTTTGGTTTAAAAAAGCGCGCCCATTTCGCAACCAATAGGAACTTAGTTGATCTTGTTTGGCGCGTCCACCAGGGTGCGCATTCTCCAGTACACAATTTGAAAAAACCTTAGAAAATTTTAGTGAAAATGAAAATCCACAAAATTGTTTCTAATAATCGAGTTAAAAGTGCCAAAAAGTTTATTTATGATGTGCAACGATCGTATTTATCTTCTTTTTATGGTGTGCCATTGTTATCCGGATTTGTGACGAAGCAAAACACACTATCAACATAAATAAACCGGTCTAATCCCTGGCTACATCAAAGAGGAACGAATTTATAATGAATGAACGATTTTGATAAGGATTTATGTCAAATAAAGGTCTATGGAGGAATATTAAATAGAGAATATCAAAGTTCATTCGATTTCGGTAAGTTTCTATGAATTATTTTACATTCGAGGCTCGAGGGCGACTTGGTGCAACCATAACCTCTTCCACATTTCAAAATTTAGCAAGGGCATTTTGCTGCAGGTCTAACTTTCCGGAACAAAAGTTATAATATGGAAGTCCATCGTTGGTTTCTTTCGTTCTTCGTCGTCTTTGTCGATTTAATTTGAATTGTAACTTATGCTTAATTTCATCATGGTTAGAGAGAACAATGTTAAAACTGCAGTCGTTTTATAACTTTAATTCCTTTAATTTCATAATGGAACAGTTAATATTTCTCTAATCTAAATGAGCTGAAAGTACAGGTCCAAAATTAGCCTTTTGAGAGATTGGAAAACACTCCTATTTATTTAGTCATTTATCAATATTATTCACAAAAAAATATAAAGTTAGTTTTTAATGTCAAAGAGTAAAGAAAGTTTAAACTCGGTTTATTATTATAACAATTTTGACTCCATTTTTTTAGACTTCAGCAACGAAAATATAAAGAATATCTATTTTTTTTAAGTTCCAATTTTAAAGAAGTTTCAGTTTTATCTTTCCAATCTTCAACGCGTTCGATTTTAAACACTTCGGAATTCCACATTTACTTTTATTAATAATGCAAATTATTAAATAATTCTAAATTAAATTTTCAATTAAGGGCATGTGATATTTTTCTATATAGGAGCAATTTAGTTTTCCCAACTTTACGCTCACAATAATAAATATTTTTTGCTAAAACTAGGCCATTTACCTCTGTCTTTACGAAACTGAGGTAAAGGCCCAGTTTTAGGATAAAATATTTATTATTACAAAAGCGTAAAGTTTGGGAATTTGCTTTTATGGTAATCACCACGGAACTTAAGAAATTTAATTAAAGATTATGCATATGAAGTAAAAAATTATGCATTAGAAGATATTATATCTGTTAGAAATTTTAAAGCGGATATTAATTTTTTTTTCCTTCATATCCTGAGATTCGTGATCCTTGACCCCTCCACCCCCTCTTGCAGGACACCACACTCCTATCCCCACTATAGGGCGCACTTCGGTCGCGTGTGACGCCTGAGTTGAAACGATTCCCACGCATTGGACACACCAAAGGATTAACACCATCCTTTTACTTATGCACACTTGAATTGTACATTTACACTTATCAGTTAACGTACATTTCAATTTTACGTACAAGCGTAAACATATACTACTGCACGTATCCTTAACGCAAATGTAAACAAGTGCGATGATTTCCTGCACGTGACATATAATTTATTCATACAAAGATATTGGAAAGATAACATTTTATCGTCTTCTGTTTATAGAAATAATAATGGGCACGCACTTTCTTTTCTCCGATCTTTAATAATTTAATGTTTATTGAATTTTTCGGCTGTTTCTTTAGGAAGAAAGGCTAATATTTAAACTGCGTTAAAACCACCTATATTTCAGTTTGTGTTATTGGAACATTTTTAGAAATTTTCAAAGTAGGAAAATATTCTTTTATCGCAAAGTTTAGCGTGAGCTATTATTTCAATAATCAGATGTTAACTAATTAATATAGCCCATTTACTGAAAATTGTTTTTCTTCACGTTTTAGGGAATAATGTTAAACAAAATTTGGAAGTTTTTGATCTAACGAAAAACAAATATCAATACGCAAACATCCAAATATTTGCAGGAAGCCAACAACCAAACAATGGTTTGAGACACGAACGTGTTCATAGGTGTGGCATTTAACAATTGATTATAATGAATTCCAGAATCCAGATTAGGATTTTGAATGAATCGATTCTGTGAGAAAATTCGAACGTGACTTCTCAAATGTCGGCTGGGATCATCACAAATTATATTACATAAAAATACTATACCATTAGTAATTTATAACGAAACGTGCTTCGTGCAAATTTAATCAAATATTTTTATTGACAGTAAAAGATTCACTCTAATTTGATTTTATCAATGCATATTAACTATTACAATTTATATTATACAGAAGAAGGCTTAATATGTTTAAAATTGGATAAAACGTAGGTAGTTGATAAAAAAACTCGTTTTACCTAAAATTGTAGCATCTGTACACGCGGAAGGAGTTTTAATCAAAATCGGTAACTTGATCGCTCGTTACACAAACGCGAGTTAATTAAACGAGCGGACGTTCGTACCCTGGACCTTCTTTGAAGTTTAATCTCTAATGGAACAGGCATTGCAATTAGGTGAGGCTTATTTTGTTTGAATGCGAGCACTTCGCGTATACCAGGGTTACAATATTTGAACGCATCCTGGCCACGTGATCGGCACGCGCCTATCATTACCTCATCGCCATCACCATTGGCGATTGTTTCCCCTAAAAAATTATTAGAAGTGCATTGGCTGTACGAAAAGGAACTCTGGCACAAGTGCCAAATTAATTTTGTCAAAAGTAACAAGTTGAAGGTTCCTTTCTTAACATTTGTTACAACAGACTTTTCATATAACTTCATTAATTCATTATTATTAATTTAATTGAAAAATTCTTCGAGGAAATCCTCTTATTTTCTCGAACAAAGAAAGACGAGGAAATCCGCGAGGATTTTTAAATTCCTGGAGGAATTCTGCGAAGATTAATTCTCTGATTCGAGGAATTTGAAAATCCCGGCGGATTTTTTCGTGTTTTTCTCGTTCTAAAATAACATAAGGTTTCCCTCGAGGATTTTTTCAATAAGATTCATTTTAAAAGATGATTGAACTTTTATATTGAATATTGCGTCGAGGAGTATTGATCACTTGAATTTTCAGTGTACACCAGATTTCAAGCGTATAAAAAGTATATAGTTGATTTTGATCGTAGCAAATAAAGTATATAGAGGCAAGGATTTATGTTCGATATGAACCTTCTCTAAGCAATTTCAATCACTATTGTACCGAACAGTATCAATAAGCGCCACGTGGCATGTAGATTCAATTACTTGCACCAAGCAGACATATAACAAATTAAAAACTGGTAAGAAGATACGCCTCACCATCATCTCGAACAAAGACGTATCTTAAAAAAAGAAACTATTATTACTTAATTTCCCTGCAAAATTCAATCCATATTATTTACGCAGAGAAGAAATTGCAAATAGATTATCCAACATAAGTATCAAAATGAGACAATGTTTTTAAAAATTAATCTCCAGATTTGTGTGCATCTGTACTCGTCTTCTTTATTATATATTAATCACGGTGATATTAATTAAAATAACAATGAGTATTCTCGAAATATTCTAATCTGAATTTTTCTCTATGATTTAGGCGTAATACGCATAATATGATGTGGAACTGCGTTTTACGAAGACAATTAGTTGTGCGTAAATTCGTAGAGATTGGGTAAGCATGTAAATGCATACACAAGAGCACAAAGTGCACACATACAGAGAAATTTTAGCTGTTATGACAATTATAAGTTTTCCTAGGGTATATCAACGGGCACGTGCCAAAGGGTAGTGTGACGCGTGGCGTCGCGTGAGAACGGCGTCGCTCACACGCGAATGCATACGCACACGTGCATCGATTCAGCTTCTTAGTTCTCAGTACAGGTCGATTCATTCGCTTCACGATAATAGCGATTTTGCAAAAAGAATCATTGCAAAATTTATACTGAATCAAAAATCGCAAACGATGAAGATTTACATGTCAATGACATCATCCTCTTTGAACTTATCTCTTTCATGCAAAATATCTTGAATCTCTTCCAGAGATTTTCCCCTCGTTTCAGGAGCAACGGAAATAAATGTTATGGTACCAGTCAGAGAAAATGCTGCGTAGATCCAGAAAGTAGTGTAAATTCCAAATGTAGAATTAAGCCACGCGAAGGAAAAGTGAGTTATGAACCAAAAAAAGTTCTTTGCCAGTCCAATGAAAATGATGGCCGTTCCTTTAACTTCAAGTGCAAACATTTCGCTCATTAGTATATCTGTCAAGTTAACAATGCCATCTTCTAATGTAGCGAAGTAGATTACAAAGCAAATTAGCGGCAGCCAGGTGAAAAAGGTCATTGTAGTCTTCAGATAGTACTTCATGAAGAAAGTGAATCCTAGAATTGAAAGGCATATTGTGGACAGGATTCCAGAGAAAAAAAATACAGTTTTCCTCCCGCCTCGATCGATCAGTGGAGTGATCAATATTGATGTCAATAATCCACTTCCGGCTATTATTAAGGCAGCATATTGAGAAGATAGTGGCAAATCACTGTAGCTCAAAACTTCCTGGGTGAAGGAAGTCATAACTGCTCTTCCTGATAAACTTGCGGTTCCAACTGCGATAAGTAAAATGTACAAACTTTTTCTGTTTCCTCGAATACAGATTAATTCACGAAAACAAAACGCATTTGTTGTTCGAGCAACTTTTACAGATTCTTGAATCTCCTCCAATGCAGATTCCACGATTTGCGGATTCTTCGTTCCTTTTAACTTTGAAATGCTTTCCGAAGCTTCCTTTACTTTGCCTCGAACTAGCAAGTAATATGGACTTTCTGGCATAAAGGAAAACGTTTGCAAGAATAGAAGAGGCGTTGAGAGCATTGCTATATTCATATTCTGGAAGGAGAGAAAAGCGCCAGTAGTTTTCACAAATAATTGACCTAGACAGGAAAATATTTTCACTGATGAGACCAAAGTCCCTCTGATATTTTTATCGGAAATTTCAGCTATGTACATAATCTGAATCTTGAAAGACATTTGATAGGACAATCCAGCAATGAATCGAGCTACGTATAGAGTTTCGATATTCTTTGAGAAAATAATTATCGTCCAGGAAATTGCGTGAAATATGCTAAGTATAAGTAAACTAAGTTTGCGACCTGTAAGATGCAAAGAGAGCGGACACAATAAAAGACCGATGCTTGCACTGATGTCTAGAATTGAAGCTAACCAAATTCCCTCCGAGTTTGTTACGGAAATTTCAGAAATGTTACTCTTTAAGTAGGGTAGGGCCGGGGATGTCCAAAACCATGTTGTTGATGCTCCTATTGCTGCCAAATTAACTGTAAAGAAGCAACATTCCATCATTTCTGATCTTATATCAGTTTATTAACTTACGAGTATTATCCAAATTTGATATTACCGCTAAAGACGGCTGCAATTTGTAGCCAGTAGCTTCCAACTTTATAAGGAAGATTGTTTCCCTTTTCTTGTGTTTCTTCTTTCGGGACTTTCTCATAGTCGCTGTACTGTTTCTTAAGTGCCACATTTCTCTCGTTGCCCATATCTTTTTCTCAAACTTCACTCTCACTTAAAATGTTATTTTTTTCACGAAATAACACCACGACTTTGATATTAATGTTCGATTTTCAAATAATATCTTCATGATTTATGAAAATTGTAGGAAACTTATCCCATTGATGTTATACTCACGTTTTGATTGTCTTATTGTTTTCATCACATAACTCTGATCAATTTGACTCTGATAAGGTACGGAAACATACTGCAGATAAGTCAGTGTTTTCTTCAGATAAGAAATTGTAAGAACAAATTTAGTATATTAATAATTTAGACCTATTAATTATCTTCTGTAAAATCCAGCTCATTTGTTTAATAATAGAAGTATAAGCGGATCTAATGTCTTAATTCGTTTGTATATAATTTATATATTTAATTGTTTTTTAAAGAAGAATATCAATAATAATATAAATTTAATGTAACCGCATCCTATCTTGTTGTTACGTTCAATTTATGTGATAAAATTTCTCGAACATCATCTATACCAATTTTCTTCTTTATAAATGCTATCTATAGTAGAAATTGAATTCATCCCCTCGAAATGTGTGCATTCTGCGCATAAATTGCTTTTATGCAGTATGCATAGATCGCTGAGCGAGAATAAGACCATAATCGCAGAAAAATTGCGGATGAACTTGTTCCTGTAAAACTTTACATGCATAATCATAAATCGTAACTAAAACGTATTGCTTTTCGGCAATGGCTCATAACGATCCGTTCTATATTGCTGACTAAACTACGTATGCATACTATGCAATATATATATGTAAAGATGTATATGAACTTTTATGTGCATATGCATACTGCTTACGTAAATGGGAAATTTGCAATAACGACCGTCTAAGTTTAATAATTATTACTCGTTCCTCGTTGTGAGCCGTAAATATGTAACACGCTAGGCTGGCAATATATATGTACCTATATAATGTATATGTACTTTGCATACGTCAGAAAGAGCAAATCAATTTTTGGAAGTATTGTTGAGGTCTTCCGAGTAAACTAAAGCCGATATTTTCAGCACGATATAGATATATAAATTATACATATATTGTATCATACGATCTGAATTGTTTTTTTATTTATCGCTCTAAACTAAACTTGAATTAGAGTTGGAAGGTATCAAGAACGGAGGAAAAAGTTTTCTTCAAACCTTTTTATTTTTTGTTTGTAAACTCCCCTTAAACGTGAAGTTTACTCCTGAGGGCAGGTTTTTTTATTACTTTTGAACTTTCGGCGCTGATAAAACAAAATCACAGAGAGGTTTATAGAAGCATTGTTGAAAAGATTCAAATCTTTATTGTATAAGAAATCTACCCTTATAATGTAACCTACCCTTGGATAAAAAATTCGACCCCAAAAGTTATAGGAATTTTACTGATCAACAAATTCACCATTAACAAGCTTCTAAATTATAAAACATTTTAAATCGACTTCCTGTTATTTTATTACTTTATAGAGAAAAATTTATGTACTTTATTTTAAAAGAATTTAAGCTGAACTCGAGTTGGCTCGTAAATTGTATTTATCTAATTTAAATTCAAATGCGCCAGGAGTTGACAAGCTACATAGCTCGAATTTTCAAACTTACTTCACTAAATAAGTTTTCCGATTGGTTTTTTTATTGGGCTCTTAAGTGAAGTTGCGTTTAATATTATGTATTCGAAAACTCAGAATTTGACTTGCCCCGAATTTGGTGGAACTAATCTAATATCGAACAATTTAAACCGCTCCTATCTTCTTTTTCAAATCCATTTTTCAACTCCTTTGTTGAACCACCTTTTTCCAAACCCCTTATCAATTTCTTTTTTGAATCCCCACTTTTCCACAATGAAATATAAGAATTCAATTTCATCAAAACTTTATTTGATAATAAATAAATAATATAACTTTTATTTATTTCAAATGTTTCGAATTGACTTAAAATAAAGTTTGCCCTCAACTATTTAAAAAAAAACTTGTAAAATCTTCTACTTGTCATTATCACATTTTGTACTTCAAAACTGACTGTAGCTATGATTTAAAAAAAATATAAAGTCGCAAAACGAAGCTACATTGATAAATTACAAAAAAATGTGAAAATATCGCTTGATTTCTTCTACAACTTGTTTATTTCTTATAATTTGCTCACTATCAGCCGAAATATTGATAAAAAAGCTTCAATTGGCCGGTACTACCCGATTCTCCCCTAATCGATTTATTTTAACTGAAATCCTGGAAATTTACCATAATAGATACTCATTTTTTACGTGAAAGTTGTATTAAAAATTAATACATAATAGATCCCAATCTTGGTTTCCGATGCTCGAAGACGCGAGCTATCAATCACGACCACATTAATCCAATTTAAAATTTTTTCGCCACTAGAGCGGCCTTTGATTCCCCGGGGGCAATGGGGCCATCGTTACTCGTACCAGGGTCCAGGGTGTCGTAGGGTGCCAACCGTGCCAACACACTACCGTAGATTCACTTACAGATATTAAAGCCACCCCACTGCCGCAAAATCCACCCCTCAGCTCGTCCACCTTTCGAATAAGGTGGGAGAGGGGATCGAGGAGGGATCGACTGGTGGTTTGATAAGGCGGGGGTGGGAGAGCTTATAAGTAGGGGTGCCGTCGAGGAAGAATCAGCATTCCCACCATAGACACCCCCTGGTGCGCGTCGCGCTTTCATCGCTTCTCTACTTTCTTGTAAGGACATCGTCCTTCATATAAAATCGATTTTTTTCTTGTGTCAGTGCAGGTCGATTTTCGAAAAATCCCTGCCCGCGACAGGTGCTCGCAAAAAGGGTTAATTCAAAACTTTGAGTCATGCTCAAGAAAGTCCTTTCAAAATCCGGCAGAAGGATTTTGCGGGTGAGCTGTCACGATTTTATTTGAAATTTTCAAAACACGAACTTGATACGTCCTGCGAGAGCTTTTACTAATAATTATATGATTAATTAGTCGTCGGACGTCTCCTGATCGTAGGATTAAGCGTTATATTCAGTTCATTATCATTTTAATTTTTTTTTAGATTTATACGTTAGCTTGTTTCATTTATTTTTATGTTTATTAGTTTAGTTTATCATTTGGTAGAAATTTAGACACGTGAGGGTTAATTACAAATATTTTAGAGTTGAAGTGTTTTTTTAATTATGATTTTTTTTAATTCGTGCTGTATTTTCTCTTAAATTAAACATGAAAGAAAGTCTCTTATTTGTTTTTAACTAATTTTAGAAGTCTTACCGTAATAACAAGTTCTAATTTTCTTATCAAAATATGACAAAGTAATAAATTGTTTTTTTTTTTCTTTTATCTAGATTAATGTATTTTTGAGGTCAAAGACAAACCATAGCTTTGTTCATGTCGTAAAACTGACCTATTTTATTTTTTGCAAGTTTTCCACTTTTGTTACTTTCACTTATAGGTTTAATCTGTTATTATGTTGTTTCCATTAAAGCCATTATTTACTGAAGTATGTCCATTTATCTTAGAAGTATAAATAAATCTCTTTTGAAACGAAACGGGTGGTTGACACATATAAATATTTTTATTCTTTGAAATCCAAGAATACAAATATGACGAATTTTTAAAAATTTTCATTTTAAATTTTAAGTAGAAAATCAATACCATCCTGCAACATTGTCCTACATTTCGCTCCTGGACAAATTAATTATTTTCTCGGTTTTCCAGTTTCACTGAAAATTCAAACGAGATTTATTTTTCATTCATTTATTTTTCTCCGTCTCAATTGTTTTGATTAAAATTTAAGGATTTGTCTTCTGACCTTATTAAATTAGAAAGTTATCAAGTTAGTTTCACCTAACTTTTGTACTCAAAAGTTATTTACGTTAAGTGAAGTATTTGATTAATCAATTTAATTATAATAATTAGTAACGTCTAATTAATTTTCATAAGCATTAATAGATTTGTATTATGTTTATTTAAAAATGGTATTCAAACTTTGCGAGGGGCCGTTCACTCGAAAATCGATTCTACCTAAATCAACTCTACTAATTCCCCATATGTTTCTGAAAACTCTTAATTGATTCTAAATTGATTAAAAGAATGGAAAATCATTAATTCCTCCAGTAAACAGCCCCTTGCAAAGCTTTGTGATTTAGAGTAAATAATACTAATATATTTTCAATTCACGTCACAATTTTGAATTATAGAGATATTTCGTAAATCGTGAGAAAGTTGAGGGCATTTCTGCACCGTTTTAATGTGATTATCGATTTCGCGTAAATTTATAGTTCCCCCTGTAAAGTGTCGAGTCGCTTGCTATTATTTCTGACTTATACAATCATAACTATTCAACGAACTATCAAGTAAATATCTCTATTAGTTCTGCCTCTAAAATTGAACTTTATCGTTCCAAATCTAATCGTAATCTTTTAATTGTAACATTTTATAATGAGGAAAATTTCTAAATATAAATGAAATTCAAAGACAATCTCCATAAAAACTTAATGAAGCAGGAATACTTAATTATGCAAGAAAGAGACAGCAATTTGGAGACAATAATCAAGAATACTTTTTTCATGTCAATTTATTCTCAATTATCTCCACTCGTCCGTTTAATAAACTTTATACTCCCAGATATTATATTTATCAGAAAAAGAAATTGATGATAAAGCTATTTGAGTAATGAAATTCCTCTCCCAAGAAATTAATCTCTGACGTGAAAAAATGATTGAAAATTTCTTAATCGAATCGCTAGTAATGCGAGGGGTTGTAATTTCCGATGTTCTAGGCGATTAAGAAGCTCTCAACGTCGAGTGGGCTGGCAAAAAAATCGAGGCCTCCGACTCCGGAGATGATTCCCTGGCATTCAATCATCTCAGATGCTGAAGAACCAGATAATATAGATGCCTTGTCCTTGTCTTGCTCATTGCCTTCTCTAGACACCAAAAGCATCGACACGTATGTTACATACGTTGCTGAGGGACTAGATTCTCTCAATTCCCTAGACGAATGCACGTCGCACTGTTGCCACTGCAACGAACACGAGGAAAATCAAAGAAATGAAAACAGAGAAAACGAAATGATAAACTAACGATTACAAATGAATATCATCAAAAATTCAATTATGGTATTATTTCATAACTAGATACTTTTTCAGAACTACATACTTTTTTCTCGTAAAAAGATATCTCATCGTGAAAACTTAGGAGGGAATAAATATAGAGACAAATTAAGAGAGAAGAGGATTTATGAACGAAAAAGAAATGTTGCGATTTTGATAAGAATAGTTATCTTTTTTTAGAGGAAATTCTCAAAACGACCAAATATTGTCTACACTTTTGGAAGAAGACTGCTTGAAAAGAATTGAGGGGAATTTTAATATTTATTCAAATGAGTGGAAATCCGAGTTTCAAATTTGAAAACGTGTGATATGCTGTTATCTGCAGAGAAAAAACGCAGTTGAAATACTGAAATCTTTTCTATATGGATTAGATACATATATTTTCAGAGCTGAACTGACAATTTGAACATTTCTCATTTTTCTGTGCACGGAAATAAGCTCTTATGGAAAAAGGAAACTGCAAGTTATTTTATGTTTTCCAATAAATCTTCCAGGAAAATCTATTATTTCAAGAAAAATAATTCTTTACTTTAACATTTAACCTTTATAATTCTTTACGTCTAACTAGAGTGAAAGGAAAAATTTTTCCTTTGAATTTTCAAACATTTAAAATTATCTCATATATTGTGTGAGATTTTTATAGTTTTTATATGGCTTTATACATTTTTACTCAAATAGCTTCATAAATTTTTATTTTAAAGGAATTTTTTATTGCCGTCCTTTATTAGTTTTTTCAATGCAAAAGTGTTATGCTGTAAAAATCTACATGTATGTCAATCACACAATGCACTCAAGATATAGATATAGAGAAAATTACATGAAATGCACTTGCCTTATTGTATACCAATTAGTAAAATATAAAGAAAATATTATATGGTAAATCCTGTAGAGAATTTCAATTAACTATTAAATTTATCGTCCCTTCAATGTTTTACTATCATCTAATTTTATACTAAAGGATGGGTCGGAACCTTCTTAAGATATAAATGGAATTATAAATGGAATTATAAATGGAATTATAAATGGATTCAAGGACTCCCTTAAGAGAATACTCTTTAAAAAATGAGTGCAAAGGGACATTTTATAATTACTTTTTTAAGGAAATTGTAATAGATATATAAAAAATTCAATTACACTTTATTAGAACAATAAAAAATGACCTAACTTTTTTCGAGTCAAGTATTAAATTCGATAGTAAATGTTAATTGTATCTTGAAAATTTTATTATTTTCTTAATATTTTTTATGAAATAATTCAAGTTTCATAAAATTACATTGAAATATATATTTAGTATTCGCGAACCAAAAATGTAGGGTATAATTTAAATGAAGATAGAAAATATTTAAGTCGTGGTACAAATATCAGATGAATTTAAAAAAATATGTATATCTATTTAGTAAGGCACTAATTATAAGATGATATTCACAATGTCCATTAAATGTGTATAAATGTATAGTTATATTCTCCAGTCTTAGGTATAAATCTTGCTGAAGTCGATTTATAGATTTTTACATTCTCATCAGAGAAGGTATTATTATTTATTATTATGGTTATATTCAAATATAGAATTGTTTTAGGAAAACTGCTTTATATTGCTCAATACTTAAATAAGTACTTTTTATATCTTCCTACGGAAAGAAGAAAATATAAATTCAGGGAAAATATATGTTTATGAAAGTTATGTTCATAAAATTATTATTATGTATAATTATAATTCTACGAAATAATTTTCCAATTCACAAGTTTAATAATTGCAAGAGTCATTTCTAAGTGCAGGATTACTTAGGTTGCAATTCGTTGCTTAAATATGCTTTGTGAAAATTAGGCGAATATTTTTATTCAATTTTGAACGTCTACAATATTTTAATTAATGAGATATCGCATTGTTTAAAAAGAAATTATGTTTTAAATTTCTTCTAATTTGTATCCAATTAAAAAAACGTTGTTAAGGAATTTTGTATTAGGAGGAAATTCGAGAAAAATTTTATTTATCTTGAATTCATTTCTTTATATTTTCAAAACAGAAATAAGTTTAAAATGTCAACCATCAAATACATTTTTTCTATCTTTCTGCGTGTGCATGTAAATAGGAGATTATAGGATTTTATAGGGAATTCTAGGAATATTTTGAAGAATCGATCTTTTGAGATGAATTCAAAACTTGGGATACCCTACAATATTCATTAATATAAATATAATATTGAAATCTATTTATATGTAAATAGAAATAAACATATCTAATATTATAATCTATAATTAAGGCTGTGAATTTGTAACATACGAATGAGGCAAATATATTGATTTTATTGACAAAAGTTTGTCTTTTTATTATCCTTTTCTATTATTTATAATTGTTAAAAGCAAAGATTTTTGGCAACTAATTATGTTTCTAAATTGAGCAAAATACGAAGCAAAAATTTAAGTGAACATTTGAAAATAACACGTGTAGAATTCTTTGTTCGGTGCATAGGGATGTAAATTTTGCAAGAGGGATAAAAGAACAAAGGGTCACGTGTCTGAGGGATTCCCATTTCGTGAAAAGTGAACCTTCTCCCCTTATTATCACATCTAACATCTCCCTCGCATTTATCAATTGCTCTCTCTTTGTCACTGTTTCTTTCTCCTTTTTTTCCAATTATCAATGCACTCTTTTAGCATATTCATAAGTTTCGCATAGCGCAAAACTAATGAGTTCTAAGTCTCGTTTTGCATAAAGAGAATGAGGCAGTAGGATTTTGTTACTCCTTTCTCTTCCAATCTTTCAGAAAATAACCATTTTTACATAATAAAAGGTTTCCAGGAGAATATTGTGTTATAAATCCTTCGAAAACTGAGACTAGATGGACATAAAATATTGATTATCTCAATTTTTAGACCTTTTGAAATTATTTTTAATTATAAGCAGTAAAAATTGAAAATGGCGAGGAAAGAAAAAACAGCATAAATTATTGCAAATGCAATGCGATTTTATTATAAAGTCATATTGCAAAAATATTCTTGAATATCATTGTCCTCGGGAAAAATACGTCGATATGTAATGGCACATTTTGCATCGAAATTCTCGTGACTCACGCGCAAAAATCGCCAGACAAATATCCTTTTTTCAAAAACACTGTTATAGCGCAATTTCACGGTAAAACAATTTCAACCAAATGTCATATTTCAATAAAATGTCTATAAAAGGTCATTATACGACAGAAAAAAGTTACGACGATACAACAAACAAAAGCCAGAAGCAATTTTTTAAAAAGTGCCTAAAATCACGATTATTTATACATTTCAATAATTCTCTAACACAAAACGTACGTAAGGTGTATAAATTTTCCTTCTATCAAAACGGCTTATAAAAAATGGTCAGATTTTCATTCACACATATTTACACTGTACATCTGTACAAACACTCACTGATTGCGAGCGCATAAATATTAAATCTTAAATAAATATTGATCTTATCTCACTCTTATTAATTAGGTACTCATATGACTATCTATTGACTATATCCTGTTAATTATCACGCACGAAAATATTTCGTCGCACTTCTTAATTCTTTGTCTTTTTCTTCCTGAGTTTCTCACAAGGTATAGTTACTTGAACCCTTTAAGGTAAAACAACTTTAAAAGTGAAACAAGTTTACAAGTTACTAAAATCGTACAAAATTGGGACGTTTGTAAAGATATTCCTATATAGTTTATATAGTTTTGGTTACATTTTCAATAAAAAATATCAAAAGTTGTCTATAATTAAATTTTCTTCTGTTTTTTCACAAGGAAATAGAATCTCTATGCGACATATATTAAATCTGCAACCCTTGCAATATCTCGAGCAGATACTTTGGTAGACTGGAAATCCTACTTATTAAAATAGCTCTAATTAAAATTATTGTCATAATAATTATTAATAAGCTAGCTCAGCGCCCCAGGGTCGGTACGGTTTCCCATGTTGCTGTTGAGGATATTGTCCCGGATATTGTCCCCATCCGAGGGTGGCACCACCCAAAAGGGGTGGCATACTCCCTGAACCTGGAGGCATTCCAGTCGATACAGAACTCGGTGGGTCATAACTGGTCGCAGTTGAGGTCGAGGTCAAAGTCCCTGACGATGCAATTGCAGACCCTGCGGAATGGGGATGTTCCCTGTGGAAGCTCTGCAGATGAGAAAGCAACCTCAGCCTCAGAGGATCTCTCTCGTCAAGGCCTTCCATGGTCACCAGATATCGACCTACTTCCGCGGCACATTCACCCCATCCCACTGCGTGATAATCCATTGCCAATTTTGTACTGTCGTAGCCTTCTGGTCCTGAAACAATAAACATTTTGCCTTTTAGTAAAATCCAGCAAACATATCTTTACAAAAGCAATAAACTAGCTGTCAAGTGGTATCAACTTTTGTGCTCATTCAATGAGGACTTTGCTTCCTGTAAGCAAATATGATTTACTTCCTCATAGAGGAAGCATTAAGTATTTAATTTTCTTTACATCAGCATTAAATTTTGATTATTTGAGACGTTAAATTTGAAAAATTAATTTTCGAAAATTACAATAAAGCATAAATTTTTTATTTTTCAATGAAATGGATTAATCTTATAGGTCAATCGATTCGTCTGGATACAGAATCTTTATTTTCCTTACGTCAGCTTCGAATTTTGAATGTTAGAGAAGTTCAGAGCTGGATAACTATTTCAAATGAATTCATTTCAAATAGGTATTTGAAATGCAAAATGCCATTTTCTATTTTGTATTTTAAATAGGAAGAAGAAACCCATTTAGCATTTTCCTTCTTAAATAGATTTTCAACCTATTTTTTCTTTAGAATGAAACTTGTACTCTGAAGATGATGACATCTGTCAGTTAAATATGTAATAATTCCGTGAAATAAGTAACTTGTCTCGCCAAATTATCTTTCGCCCTCCCTAGTGAACTTCCCGACACTCAGTGTTTGGCTTTTATAGCAGCCGGCCATGTATTATGATGGGGAATGGGACAGGTAGCGTGGGAACCGTTTAGACCCCCATAGACTCGTCAGTATTTATATATAGTATATATAGTATACATATATAGTGCAAGTAGGCTGTAGGGTGCCCATAGCATGATCGTCCCATAATAGTATGCAAGCTTCTAACCCCGTGAGACTTAGGGTGTTTACCCCAAAAAGCTACTGCAGAGATCAGTTTCGTGGTCTGTCCAATGTCAGTTTTTAATCAAATTACCAAAACTTTAGCAAATGTCTCTGTTACTCAATATGTGAAGAGCGTCATATAATTGTATCAGGGGTTCAAAAGACCCTAAACCCCTTATCATACATTACATTTTTCATTTTCTCCACTCCATAAATCGTCCATCCACTTCCAATCTCATTTTCATAATTTACATTCATTTTTCGATTGAAAACTGCATATCAAATGCATGATTTTCCAATTTTCAAAAGATAATTGTAGAGGTATATATTATAATGAAAAAAGAGGATTTACTCTTCCATCTTGCATTCAATTGTGCTTATTCGTAATCAATTGTGAATGGGACACCTTTGATTGGCGATTAAGGGAGTAAATTGTGCGCACTGAGATGGAAAAGTGAAGCGGTTTTACTCGCAATAATCGAACGAAATCTCGCGCCTGGTTCTCATTAATTGGGAATATTAAATTTAATATCACTTCGCAGTCGGCTCTCGACTCATGTGAGGAAACCACCCTACATTTACAAACACTCGAGCAGAGAACAATCGTCAAGCAATATCCAAGCTGGTTTCCCACAGAGACCTACATCTGCCCTATGGCATGGCACCTATCCCGCTTCAAACTTCAAGAGGGGTGCAAGGGGCTCCCCTTACCCCACCCCTATTTCCCATCCACAACTCACGTTTTACTGACTCCCCTCTACGCCTTGCACCAATCGTGGGAACGTCACTCGGAAGAGTTGTTGACTTCCTGTGCTTCCCACAGGATCTCATCAGAGGTCCAGCACCTGCTCCACATTCATGCTTAGCGGGATTGTAAAGATGACACCCAATGCGGAAAATCTCGCACTTTTCTGATTGTATGAATATGCACTTTTTTACTAAAGTTATTAAACGAATTTTAGTTTTTTTTTTAATTTTATCAAAACTGCACGAAATTTTACTGTTTTTAATTTTATATATTATTTTTAAAGTATATTTTACAGTGTTTTATTAAATAAAACCTTTGTATATAATAGACTATTAAAATATTTAAAAAGTTAATTGAGATCACGTGAATTTACCAAAATTAAAAATTCCCGAAATTGGAAATCATTGAAAATTAAAATTTCCGAAGTTGGAAATTCCTGAAATTGAAAGTTATGGAAATTATAGATTCCCGAAATTATAAGTTCCCGAACTTTTAAAGTTCCCAAAATTTAAAATTCCCGAAATTTAATATTCCCAAATATGCAAAATTTTTAAGAAAAAAACTTTAAAAGGAATTTTGAACAAAAGTTTTGGGAATAAATTTTAAACAAAAATTTCGGGAATTTTAGCGAGAAAAATTTACTAAACATAAAGTTGATGAAACTAAATTACTCTTATTTATATGGTAAAATCATGGAAAAACAGACTTAGAATTCTGACGGGCACTCTAAAAATTAATTTCTACAAAAAGAATTATATACAAAAATGTAAAAAAAAAACCGGTTTTAAAAACCAGTTCCAGTTGTAATTGTTGTTTGTTTTTAAAGGCTCCATATAGGGGGTGAAATGAAATTTAGGCAAAAAGGAAAGAGAAGTAAAATGAACCTGCTCGAGATTTCTCAAGGACGCGGTAAATCTCTGTTTCCCCATATAAATTCCCCTTCACACATGTCTTCAATGGACTGAGATTTTGTAAGAGCTTTGAGAAAAACATCCGGAGAGCTTCCTTGTTTCTCAATTTTTTCCTCCTGCGAAATTACTTGCTTGTTTTTTGCATACTGATTCTGATAATAAATTAAAAATTTGTATTTATCATAAACTCTTTTCAATATACATAATAACAAACTTAGAAACGATAAAAAAATATTGAAGAAAGGCATGAGTAGTGTGTTTTAAGAATTTTAAACCGATTGTAACGGGGAAGTGACAAATGAGGATTCAGCTATGAAAACAGTTAATTTGCGGCTTTTGTGATGAGTATGATCAAAGGCGTGGGGCGTTGCTATTTTGCGGAACGACTTTTCAGATTTGGTGCCGTAAAACACTGAATCTATAGGTAGCAGATGGCGATTCGGTTATCGGGTTACAGTTGGTTACAGTTAGTTAGCCTCGCCCTGTGCCCTTGCCGCCCTTACGGTCAACAGGTGTCTTCCGGCCAGATAAAAAGGAACTAAACGAACGCTCGATCCCAGCCACTGTAGCCTTGCCTGCCAGACTGATTTTAAATCATCTCTTGTTTGTAAACAAGAGGCCTCTTCAAGCTTTATTTACACTCATTAAACCTTTTAATTAGGATCATTAAACAAAAATAGCATCACCTTTAACCCGCTACATTGATAAATAATTTTCGAAAGTAAGAAGAATAAAGGAATTTTTGATTAATCGGAATCGTCCTAACTCGAGTCAATGAATTATGCACTTCCGTCTTTAGCTCGACGCCTACTTCCGGTAGCCGGAACACAGGGGTTGCTTCCGAAGGGTTAAATCGAAAATCAAAAGGACAAAACGGAACCTCTCAACTTATGAAAATGAGATCTTATTATTTATGAAGAATCATGCACACTAACGGACAAGAAATGTCATTTCCGCTCGGCGATGCTCTTTCTTTCGTTCCCATAAACCGTTGAGAAATCAGTTCCCGTTGCATCAAATTATTTAAGCAGTTCTTTCCATTTTATGAATTAGACTCACCTTTATTTCTGAGGGTTCGCAGATGTTCGACAGTAAGCTGAAGTATTTCCGCTTTTTCTAATTTTCCACTGTGTGGGTCTCTCGCAGCCGCAGGTACCAATCTTCTGAGCTCGCCGAGGGATGCGTTTATTCTATCTCTTCGTTTCTTCTCAATCATGCCTCTTCTTCTTTTTCTGGAAGCATGCTGACAGGAATCACCTCCGGGCGAATTGCATCTGAAAGTTGAAAAAGGAAGTAATTTAAATTTAGTTAAAACGGACGATGATGAAAGAAAATAAGGAGCTGCGCGTCATTGTATCCTGCAAGATAATTTCAGAAATAAATAAAACGAGGGAAAATTCGATTAGATAAAGATAAGATCAGTGGCGGCGGAATAAGCTGAGCCCGAGTGGGTATCTTGATGTAAATAGCTTTTAGTTTTAGCTTTAGCTTATAGATAATAGTTTTTCTTGAGGAAAACTGAAAAAGATTCTCAAATTTCGAGTGGGTAAATTACCCACTCGGGATTTTTCGAGTGGGTAGTACTACCCACCTTACCCTCATGTTCCGCCGGTCCTGGATAAAATTATGTAAAATACTAACGGTTCCTTGCCGCTCTCTTCCGAGAAAACATCATCACAATCCGAATCACTCATAGCCCTCTTCAGACTCCTCGGATGTCCTTGCGTCTGAGATTGTTGCTGCGTCTGTTGCTGAGAATCCTGCGTCCTCAATTCCGTTCCATCAATTTTCAACTCCGGAAGTTCATGACTTGGCCTCAGTTCCGTCAAATCCTGCCTCATGCCCGTCATATCTTGATGCCTAATATCCTGATGCCTCTGCATCTCCGGATGCCTCAATTCGGACCTATGCATATCCGGATGCCTAACATCTTGCCTCTGCATCTCCGGATGTCTCAAATCCGGCCTCTGCATATCCGGATGTCTCAATTCGGGTCTAAGCTCATTGGGATTTGGAAGTCGCGGATCAGAATTCCTCATATCGTGATGATGTCGCATGTCTGGATGCTGGGGAGGTTGATATGATGGGTGATGAGGGGGTGGTGGGTATCCCCAGTGATGGCTCGCTGGTGGACCGGAAAGACTCGAGAGATGACCTGCTGGACCCATTCCTCCGGTACTAATTTCTGAAGAAAGGAGGGTACTGTTCTCATCCGAACGAGCAACTACTACTCGCCACATTTTTTAAACTTTTTTGTTGATAGTGTTCCTCTATTGATAAGTTTATGTTTTTAGTTAATTAGAGTCTCTTATAGTTTTACAGTTTCTTATAGTTTTATAGTTCCCCCAGAGATATATAAGGCGTGACCCTGATCTTCATAAAACTTTTACTTTCATCTGTGTGTTGTCAATTCCATCCTCATGGCTGAAGACCGAGAGTGTCATTCTAGGCGCAGTGCAGTTTCACGTGATGTTCGATCGTTAAGATCAGTAGATAAGCGTTGAACTTTCAAAGATATGACTTCCTGAGTAGTAGTTCTTGTTCGTGATACCTTGGTTCGAGCACTTTGCACAGTTTAGAAGGTCAAGGTTGTTTGATGATGTAGATCTAAACGAAATCTATCTCTGATCTTATCTTCGCGTGTAAAGACTATGATCACTTCTTTGATATCTGATTCCTGGCGAATTTGACGGAAATCTCAATCTGACTGGATTTTGATCATAACTGACACAAAATTGTTTTTTGCTGATGACTACTGACACTATCACTTCACTTGATCACTTTTTATTCGCTTTGTAATTTGATTGTCAGTATTTACAGACCATGGCACTATCACTTGACACTTTAGTTATGGTCTTAATGCAGGAACTTATAATGGACCGTTGTCCTCAAACAGTTTTTCAAGATCTCAATCTTAACTACTGAAACTTCGAAGCAAAGTCACTTGTTGTCACTCCTTTGGGGAGATTAGACGATTTTCGGATACCGGCGGGAAAAGCGCAAGGCGCACTTTGTGAACGTTTATCAAAACCGCGTGTCACTCACGCGCGAGGCTTTCTCCTCCTCTTCCCGGCGAATTGTTGTCTGCTATCAGACAGACGCGAGATAAAGACAGATTGTGGGAGGAAGGAAGAGGAGGCGAGAAAGAACGATTTCTGGCGTTGCGCGATGCGTGTGCACTGGTCGCGTGGCGGCCAACGTATGTCGTGTGCGGGCGGACGATCGCGACACACGACCTGATCAGGATGGTGGGGATCGGTAAAATTTTTAGAGTAGGGATAGGATAAAGGACGAGCGGCCTCACCGGCCCTTCGACGGCGTGTGGAAGGTCCTGGGGGTTGGGGTCGAGGAGGAAATCAGGGAGGGTGAGGCTTGAAGGAAGGGGTGCCTTGGAGGCAAGTAAAGAAGGGGCCGAGGCGATTTCGTGGGAACGCGTGTGGCGCACGGTACTTATTGTCAGAGGGATGAATCTCCTGCACGCGGCCAACAGGACCTACAAGTCGAGAAAGGTCGGCGCTGAAAGAAATGATAGTGACGTGATAGGAAGGTCAGAGGTGAAGACCTGAAGACTGAGCGTGTTGAGGGTGGCAAGGATGAGAAAAAGACTTCGGAGACCTTTGATCGGATTCCTGAAGATAGTCAAGACTCCTGTAGTTTTTGGACTGTTTTAAGGGTGTTGGAGCCAAGTTCTAATCTAAAAATTCGATTTCTTCATTTTACTCAACAAATATTAAATTTGAAATTTTTTCCCTCTGTAGAAATAATCAATTTTTAACTAGAATTATGCGTACAGAGCGAGAAAATATCTAATTTAAATATTTTGTAAGTAAAATAATGAAAATATTCAATTTTGAAGTTAGACTTCGAATTCTTCGTTTTACGCAAAAAATATCGAAATTAAATATTTTTTCGCTCTGTATGTAGTCTCATATTTGAAAAAAGATTAGCGCTACAGAGTGAAAAAATATTTACCTATAATTTTCGTTGAGTAAAATGGAGAATGGAATTTTAAGCTTAATACTTGGGTCGAACACCCTTAAGATTGTTTTAAAGAGATATTTTTTAATAAGACAGAAAATTGGGATGATTTTTTTGATGGGAAGAGGGTAAAGTCATTTGTTTGTTGTTTTTCTTACCCTACTGACTATTATAATAGCTTACTTTTTCATTTTATGAACTTTTCAGATGACATACAATCTTCGTGTAGAAATGAAATTATTATGTAACATATGAAAAATCGGATTTTTGACATTTAGGGGTGGTTTACTCTTTTTTAAGGGTGTCGTTTACTCTGTAGAGAACATAGCATTTTAAAAACATTTTTAATACGTTCTTACGTATTTTATACGTGGTTTGTGACATTAAATAAGAAATCTAATATGATTAAAATTTGATTCTTGATCTTTAAAGGTGGCTTTGTCAACTGTTTTGTATATTAAATTTTCAGAGTAATGTTTGTGATTATTTTATTTGAACTGCATTATTATTATGCACATTTGCATTAGAAATTCTAGAGTTCGTAAAATCACGTTTTGTTTATAAAAAGTGGTGTTTTTTAAATTTCTGAAGACTGCTTTTCATGAGTACTTTATATCATTTTAATACGTTGATGAATATCTACGTTCTTTAATCAAATACTAAAATTATTTCTAAGTTAAGATTGTTGGATTTAAGTTTCTTTCCTAAAACCAAGAATTAGAAATCTAAACCTATCATTATATTTAAAAAATGAGAACTTCTGCTGAGTAAAATAATGTCTAATTACAGTGATTGTTACGTTTATGTAATTTTTCGCTTACAGTTATAGCGTCCATTTTTCCTTTGGCTTTATCTGTAAAAGTATCTATCGGTGCAACATCATTATTTATTCAGTGCACACTGTACAATGCAATAAGGTTCAATTAGGAAGCGTCTCTAATTTTGTTTCCCATGTAATCTCAGTCGATTACTGATTGAGCAAGTATATTGGATAGTTCGAATTGGAGCCCACAATAAGTGAATATCCTTTAATCCTTGGGATTTATACATGCGCCACCATGAAATCACAAAGACTCCACCCTCGCACCCCCTTCTCATTGCTTCTCATGCGAGAGTTTCCTCGGTTGGTGCTGGCGGTGTTAGCAGGCCATGGGGTCAGGATAACGTTGCACCCCGTTTACATGCATGTATAGCAAGTCCAGATATCTACAAAGTGGGGAATCGATCGGGGGTGCGTACAATAAAATTCACACAGGAATTGCTCCTAGCACGCGCTCACACGATCACTGATATCGTGTGCCTGGGAACGTCACTGACTAATCGAATTCAGAACTTTTCAGCAGCGATTAACTGCGAGATTACTACCAACTCATGACTTTACCTTATGTTTCAATTTTACTATCGATCTGCCTATAAAAGAGACGCTTTCTGGTTTGCTCTTGAACTGGATGAGAAACGGAAACCCTAAGGGTTAAATAAAATGTTGTTTAAAAAGGGACTTACATCATATATCAATATTTTGCTCCTATTGCAATTTTGTAAAATAAAAGCTTCCTTGCAATATTCGTCCATAAAATTTTACCCATTTTCCAAGCTTTTATTCAAAGAACACTCAAAAAAACGCCTAGTTAAGTTAATTAGAATTATGGTTAAATATACCCTTAATTTTTTCTGGTTAAAGTAACCAGAATTGTTTTGAGTAACGAAATATTGTTTCCCAATTCTATTTTATGTAGAAATAATGTTTCTCTTACAAAAAATATCAGTGAAACAATATTTCATAATTTTTTCTAGTTTAAAAAGCAATCGATACACAATTTCGTTCATTTGAACGCTCAGAACTTTAATCACATAATACATCTGGAAAATTCCTATCAAATATCAATAAAATCACTCATCCACCTGAAAGGCTCCGCGAGCGAAATATTGCCCTGTTGATTAATAGAAACAATTAGTTTCACCGCAGGAGTCCGCAGACTCCTGCGTATCTCGAAGATCTACACACGTCCTGCACACGTCCTTGAAAGGAATAAAAAAAATAGAGAAAAAAAGTGGATCACGTGCCTATTTTTGTGTTCGGTCGACTGAGAGGCCCCTGGATCCCTGGACTATAAATGTATGTACGTTCAGTGCTCTGAAGTGGCCACCCCAGAAATTTCTTCTTCTGAGTTCCTGGCATTATGTAATTTCTTCCTGCTCTCTCTCTTTGCACGAATCCAGGTTCCCACAGGTTCCACCCTCCCCCCCTTCAGCCTTTTTTCATTTGTTAGAGACCAGCTGGAGAATTGTCACCCTTCCACAGAAGAAAATAAAACCATAGTGTTCAGGGTGCATCTGCACACGCGCTTTCTCAAACAAAAGGAAATTTTGCAAAACAGTACCTCATACTATAACATTAGAATTAGGGCCGAAATTATCATTGAAAAAATTATTTACAGACAATTTCAACTTTTTACAGGTTTATAAGGAAGTTTTCTGGTAACTATACCTTTATAAAGTAAAATGGAAATATATTCGAACAAAGTTTCTGAATATTCAATGTAGCCTGAGTCAGCGCTTGTCTCGAGTTGCCTGACTTAACCGATTTCATTAAAATACATTTTACAAACTCGGAGGGATGAAGAAGGAACTTATCGTACGGGAGAATCAAATGAACCTTATGGAGTCTCACGAAATGGCATAATTTTACGAAACTGCTGCGCGTGACGTAAAGGTATATTGAAAGAACTCGTTCCTGGTTCTGCATGGCATACACCTGGCTGAAAATCCTGAGAGCTACCCCTTATGCACGTGATTACTTATGTTACTTAGAAATATGCTTACATATCGCTAACCGGCACCTCAGAGAAAAAAAATTGGTATCGAATAGAAATATTCATATTTAAGTGAAAATTTCAGAATTTATTATTACATTTTCGGCCATATTTTTTTTAATTTTCGAGAGAGGGAAACTATTATAATTATTGAACTATTTAGGGAACTATAATACGAAAAATAATACAAAAAACATTTTTAGCTGTTGCCAAAACTTGGTATATGTATAATTATGTATCTGCATAGTGACCTTGTTCTTGCGCCTAAATCAATAATGTTGATTGCTGTGCATGCAACAAAGTGACTGCTAAACATACTTTCCCTTCAGTTTTGTAAAAGTTTTTTTATAGATAAGCATAAAATTATATATATTTAAAGTAACAGTGTTAAATTAAACCTGTGTAATATTTAAATGTTTAAAAATGGTTTTAGCTGGTTTTAGTAATATACTATTTGCATACGATTAATTATCATTTTCCCATGCGAATGATAACCGAATATGTATTTCCGTTATAGGAAAAAATCTTTTTCATATGCGCATCCTTTCATATGAGTCACTGGCTTCCATTAAGTTTATGCAGGTCACAATATTGATGACTTATCGTCAGCATAATATTTCTCAGGAAGTACGCGGATCTAAAGTATCCGGGTTGGACTTCCGGTACACACGCGACTTCTGCACGTGAAGTCACGTGACCAAAGGCGAAAAGTGTGTGCGCTTCAAGTTTTTCACGCTAATGCTCTTAATATATGTCCTAAATGTACAACCGTGACGCAGTATTGACATTAATTGTGGTGAAACTTATACACCCCGAATTTCTTTGTGTATATGCACTTTACGTGGACAAAAAAAAAAAGAAAGAATATTTATAATTAAACATACTCGATGAATCATAACATGATTGGAAAATATGTTTCAAAACCAAGATTTAAATTTGGATATGATCTTTTGGTAAAAGAATAAAGTTGTGCTTTTGAGTCTTTAAAGAAAGCTCTATGTATGGAGCAAGAGCAGCAAATATTTATTCATATTCGAAATTCGATTATGCCGCGTGGTCAAGTGGTTTTGTCCATTGCAACCACTTCTCGTTACGTGAAACATCCCCTTCGTTAAACAAACATGCATACATTATAATGGAAATAAAACGTAGCATATACTTATATTCTGTGTATTCTGTGGATATATATAATGCATATATATACAGGATCACGCAATTTCGAGTTGTCTCCTATTTCTTACAAAAACAGTGAGTGACCGATGGTGGGTCAGTCGAAAGTCGAATTCAACCAGTAAATCGATTGACCGCTATTGGTCACTCCCTCGTTTTGAGGTTTGACCCTATCGACAGTTGGCCCGGGGCAACAATCGCCGATAATTGGAACATTGTCCAAGTGTGCTGGACACGGCTGTCAGTGCACTTTACGATTTGTTGCCCTTGGCACGCCGACGCGCGTACAATCGAAATATGAATTTATCGAAGATTATATTACCTTGTCTATGCTCGATTTAATATACGGCTAGCTTATTATAAGCGACGGGAGAAGTGGACGATCGTAGTGGGACTTATATTTGTGCTCGTAAATTCGCGAAATGGAGGGTCAAGATGAAATTATCCGTATCGGTGGTCATCAGTTTTATATATCCCAGGAAATTCCACTCTCGAATGCGTTCCGGCTTTCAATTATATATTCTCGACTGTGTAGGCGTTAATGATATATCATTCAAACTAAATTCAAATCGTATTTTAATTAAACGATAGATATATGTATATTTTTACCACAGTTGTATCGTGTACAATTTATTTAGAACAATTCCTGACACATCCAGGCAAATGAAACAAAATTACACTGTTAATGATCATTTTTATATTTAATTTCGTTCCAATTGCTATAAAAAGAAACTGAAGCAATTTTCTACCTAAATGTATTTTTTTTAATTTAAATACTAATTTAATTAACTACTAATTTAATTTAAATAATGGAACCAAAATAAATGCTTCTTGATAAGAGAATATTTACAAATGTAAAAGAAAAAAATAAATGTAAATTGAAGAACAAAGTACATATTAAATTCTTTTGTTTTCTTTAGTGAATCAGAGTTCAGATTTGTTGGGCAATGTAATTTCGATGATTTGCTCGCCTCAAAATTTGTCGAATCACTTACTCGTTCGAAATCGTTCAACCATCTGTGCAGTTTACGATAAATGTGCTTTCGCGTTGCGGTTAATTCAGTTAGGATAGTTACGTCACAGAGCGACATGATTTTCACTTGAGAGTTTATTTCAGCCTTCACAGACATAATGTAATTTCTCTGGATAATTATCATAATTAATTCCGCAGCGAGAACTACCGACTGTTTTATTTTCCAACTGCTCAAATTTGTTCTCAAGCTAGCTTACAAAAGCACATTTTTTAATCAGAGAATAACAAAAGTTCTATTTGAATAGAATATTGTATTTAAGTCCTCATTTAGTAACAATAATATATGTGAAATAAATATTGTATGAAATAAATAAAATTTAACGTTTTTAATCAACTTTTTAAATGACCTTTTTCATTAATAATAATGAATGAAAATTTTGCTGTATATCGAAACTGTCAATTTCCCTCCTAATAAAGAGCGTTTTAAATATACATAGTGATATATATAGCGCTAATTGATTACTAATTATATTCTGAAATCCTGTTGGAACAAAGTTCATTAAAAATTTGCCATCGAATGCAAATGGACACAAATTAAAGTTCAATTAATGGACGTATATTATATTTCTAATTTAGTACACTATGTGAATGTTAAATCAAGATTTAATTTTTTTATTAATCTATAGACCCTGAAAATTTGTCTAGCCAATATAAAATTATACACTGAGAAAAAAGTTTATTTGAATCAAATAAACGTATCAATGATATAGGGTCAAAGAAAAAATATCTTTGAATTGAACAAAATTTGTTTGATTCAAAGAAATTTTCTTTAATTCAAAAAGTTAAATTCATCATATTAAAAAAAATTTCTTTAAATCAAACAAATTTTCTTTAATTCAAAGATATTTTTTCTTTGACCCTATATCAATGATACGTTCGTTTGATTCAAACAAACTTTTTTCTGAGTGTAGATAAAAATAAAAATGACATTTTAATTTCTCATAGAAAAAAAAATGTTAAAAAAAACTGTAAGAACGTATTTTGTTTTGGGAATTATTACCAAAGGTCTAAAACTGACCAGAGCCCATCATGTGACATCAGTCATAATAAGCTGTTCATTTCCCACAATAAAGCAGTCTAAAAAAATTTCATTGTGATCTTGAAAAAGACTGGATTTAAATGTATTTTTCAACGGGAATGTGCACACCCTAAAATTATACCTCTATTTAAACTCGCCCCAATCGTCATAGCGATTTACCACGGTTGCGGCTTCAATTGAAACAAGTGTACCGCAAACGTCAAGTTTAAATGTGCGATGTCGACAGGACGCTCTACATTTTTTTAGGCGTGATTTTAAATACTGACAGCTGTCAGCACAGCTTGACAGACCGGAACCAGAGCATGGACGCTCATTTGTACAATTTGTATCGTATACTCTCCCAATTTGAATTAATATAGTAAGAAGTCTTAATAGCAAAACAGTGCCAAATCGTCTAATTCACTTTAGTAAGCTTTTTTACTGTTAATTAGTTAAAAACCATTAATTCAAAGTAGAAAACTACTAATTCATATAGTAAGGGTATAACTAAAAAAATTAGTGATCCGTTAATTAATTCATATAATTATTTAAGTTAATTAATTAGCTGTTTTAAAACTAGTGATAAATAGAATCTAATACGAAAATATTTGTATAATTCTCAGATCTTTTTTATTAATTTTAAAATCGACGATATACTCTAGTATGATGGCTATCCATCCGAGTACAACCGAGCCAAGCGCTGCTTAACTTCAGTGATCGAACGAGAAGCCATTACACATTACATATGCCAAGTGGACAATTATTGATGAATTAAAACTTAATGACATTCAAAATACATTTAAAACCTTTTAAAATTAAATTCAAATTAGAGCGTAAATCGTTTAGACGATATATGTTGCAATTTGTCTCAATAAAATACATTTCTTTAAATAAATTGATCAGAAACGTCTTTACAATGATTTTATGGATTTAATACAGTTACATGAAATTCGATAACAGAGAGATGAATTTATTATTTACAAAATCAATGCGACGGGTGTGCAAACCAATTTCGTGACGACAGCGATCTATCACTCCTTCAAAATTTACAGCATCACGCAGTATTGTGGGATATTACAGTTTTTGATCGATGACTTTCCAATCGCGATGTCCCATTGTTAAGACTCGGAGAAGAGAGATCGCAGTCTCCTCTGTCTCCTGAGTATTCCTTTCTTGTTCTTTGTAATTTTAATGTAATCACGAGCCATTGTCCCGACAATGTATTGAACATACTTTTTTCTCACTTGATTCAAATTTCTTTAAAATTGGATTCGCTACACTAGCACTAACGTATTTTTAAGTGGAATTAAATTAAAAGCTTTTATATCTGAATTAGATGTTATGTTTCTCTAAAATTATTTTCTAAATTCATATTTTATAGCGTTTTTATGGAAGTTCTATTCTTAATAATATAATAATAATAATAATAATAATAATAATAATAATAATAATGTAATAATAATAGATAATAATAATAGATAATAATAATATAATAATATTGAAAAATAAATCAGGTATTGAAACTTGAACTAATTACAATATAAGAGCATCGAAACTTAATAATTAATAATTAAACTTAATAATTAACCAATTTAATTATATGGAAAAATATTTTAAACAGTGTTAATAACTGTACAATTTCAAATTTGAAGCATTTCGAGTTAAACATGTCTATATATTCTAAATACATAATTTTTATAATTGTGTTATTAAATTGATATAATTAACAATCTGGAAATTAAAAAAAAACTGGTGATTGTAACCATATTTCAGATTTTCAGAGATCAAATTAAAAAACTAATAATTAAAATTGATTGTTTGTAATAGATGAAATCAACTTTAAAAACTCATAAATTCATAATTATTTATTTAATATAAATGTTTCTAATGTGTAAGATTTTTTCATATTTTGAAATTTACCGCCAGAAATTCGATAAAAATCGCCCCGTACTCTATTGCGCATGCGTTGCACTCAGTATTAGGTATTTCACGTTGTGACGTAATAATACAAAAATGGCCATATACTGGTGCATAAACAAGTGTGATAAATGTATAATTAAACATTAAAACTGCAAAACAATGTTAAAAATGCCTTCACATCCGCGGGAAATCCTTCTAAATAATCTTTTTTTGACATTTTTTTGCACTTTTAATGTCTAATTATACATTTATCACATTTGTTTATGCACCAGTTTATGGCCATTTTTGTACTAATACGTCACAACGTGAAATACCTAATCTGATTGGTTTCTATTCGCGCGTAATTTGAAATGCATAATATTTTTTAGCATTTCAAATTACGCGCGAATAGCAACCAATCAGGTACCGAGTGTGACGCATGCGCAGTAGAGTACGGGGCTCGAGTTGGGGCCACTGTTCTAACCTCAAAATCTCCACACGTGAATTATAAAAGTTTGAGTGATGTGATCAGTGATTTCAGTGAATAATGAAAGCATTGGATTATTTAAACTCAAAATAAGGTTTGTACACTTTCAGCAATATTAAAATGCACAAATTTCCTTAACTATATTAAATAAATAATATATATTTCACTAACTTCAAAGCATTTCCAATCCTCAGCTTGCATGCCAATAATTGTACTTTTCAGTTACAATAATCGTTTAAAAGAAGAATTTACGTCAATTGATATGATATTCATCATTTTACCATCTATTTTTTATTATTAAATATGTACAGAAGCCATACAGTCTTTTTTTCAAGTCAATTTTTAATTTAAAGCCTGTAAAGCAAAAGAGGCAAAAAAGAGGTTATCACATGCTTTTGTGTCTTCTTATTTATCCAATCTTTATCAAACAATGGATTTTTATAACAGTTGAATCAAAATCAGTATTGTTTACTTCATTATCATCTCAAAAATCTAGATAATTTATTCTGATATTACTGTAATGAAACCTTTTTATTAATACTCTATTATCATTACATTTTCTCAAACAATTCTGAATTTTTCTAACGCTAAGTAATTGTTTGCAGGTAAAATAAACCGCAAAAATGGCTGGAGAGCAGGAGGATACCGTGAAGCATAAATCTCATCGAGATCGCAATGCAGGACGCAAAGCAGAAAAGAAAAAGTCTAAAAAAACCCATATCCAAGAGTTAACGGATAAACAAAAGAACCCCAAGGCTTTCACTTTCAATTCGGCGATTAAGGCCGAAAGAAGATTCAGACGCAAGCAAGACATAGAAACAAAGAAGCAACATATTCCTCTGGTAGATAGAATCCCCTTGGAACCTCCACCGGTTTTAGTTGCAGTTGTAGGTCCCCCTAAAGTAGGAAAATCCCTAGTCATTCAATGTCTCATCAAAAGCTTTACTAGACATCCTTTGACAAATATCGTTGGTCCCGTCACAGTTGTATCTGGTAAAAAACGCAGAATCACTTTCATAGAGTGCAATAACGATATCAACAGCATGATCGACATTGCCAAAGTCGCAGATTTGGTTTTGTTATTAGTGGACGCTTCTTTTGGGTTCGAAATGGAGGTTTTCGAATTTCTCAATATTTGCCAAGTGCATGGCATGCCCAGAGTCATGGGAGTTCTCACGCATTTGGATCTGATTAAAAATGCGACGCAGCTCAAGAAAACGAAAAAATCTCTTAAACAGAGATTCTGGACAGAAGTTTATGCTGGCGCGAAATTGTTTTATCTTTCTGGAATCTTACATAATGAGTACCTTCGAAATGAAGTGAAGAATTTGGCGCGATTCATTTCTGTAATGAAATTCAGACCTCTTACGTGGAGAACAACGCATCCATATTTATTGGCTGATAGGATTGAAGATTTGACGAGTCCAGAAGAAATACGGAACAATCCGAAAGTTGATAGAACTATCAGTTTATATGGGTATGTTAAAAATGTATTTTGGTATGAATTTATAATTTTTAGTAGAAGAAGCTATTCAGTCGTCTTAAAAAATAAATAAAAGGCAAAATAAAATAAAAGATTTATTTTTTTTTACAGTTACGTTCGTGGTGTTCCTCTAAAGAAAGATTCTTCAGTTCACATACCAGGATGTGGAGATCTGCAAATCAAGGACGTCTGCTTCCTACCAGATCCTTGCCCTCTTCCAGAAACAATAAAAAAGAGAGCTCTCGTAGAGAAAGAACGACTCGTCTACGCGCCTTTTTCAGGCGTTGGTGGAATTGTCTATGACAAAGACGCGGTCTACATAGATTTAGGTGGAAGTCATTATCACAAAGACGACACGGGTTTGCTGAGCACTCTCCAGAATCCAGAAGAAATGCTGGATGAAAAACTCGAGAAGAGTGAACTGAAATTGTTCAGCGACAGTGCACCAATAAAATCGAAAGATGTCGACGATAACGTTTTCGGTATTACGAGTGAAAATGTTGAAGAAAATGGCCGAGTTAGGCGGAAGGTTATTTTCAAAAACAATACAGAATCAGTTGATAGGCAGGAAGATTCGAGTGATAGTGAAGCCGAAGATAAAAAAGATGCCGAAGGAATTGAACTCGAAGAAGAGGAAGATGAAGATGAATCTGAAGATGATACTGAAAAAGATCTAAGAACTAAACAAAAATCAAGTTCGAAGAGAAAGAAAACCCAAGACTCGAATGATGAAAGTTCCGACGACGATTTACAAGAACGCCAGCCAGAAGTCAAAATTAAAAGAACGAAGAATGAAGACATAGAAGTGAATCAGCCTCCAAGTAGAAATAAGGACACTTACATTAAAGATAGAATCGCAGAAGCTCTTTCTATGATAGATGCATCATCATCCGAAAACTCTAAGTCAAAGGTCAAAAACATCAGCGATGATGAAGAAAGCTTCGACGAATTGAGCGGAGATGAGCGAGAGAATATGAGTTTCGATGGATCTGACAGAGAATCCATGGATAATCAAGAAGATGAAGAAGATGATACTCTGCGATGGAGGAGCAACTTGGCACAAAAAGCTCGAGATGCATTTTTTAATCGTCGTCGAGAGAATGTAAATATCGAGAAAATTGTATACAGTGTCTTTGATAAAAATCACGTAGAGGAGGAAAACAAAAATAAAGACTTAGAAGAGTCTGAAGATAAAGTAGTCGGTGGAATATTCCACGTCGTTAAGCAACAACAAGAACAAAAATTGGAAACCCGAGAGCTTAAAAATAAAGAAGATTGCTCATTTTTCTCGACGGAGCCGACGCAAGATTGGTTGACATTGGAGAACAAAGCTCTATTAGTTAATCGATTCGTTACTGGAAAATGGAAGGAATCAGAAGATGCAGAGGAGCTTTTAAAACTGGACGATTTGAATGAAGACGAAGTCTACGGCGATTTCGAGGATTTGGAGACTGGAGAAAAGTTTCAAGGCAAATCTACGGATGGTGGTAAGATTATTCTCAAATTAAATATCTTATATAGTTAATTAGATGAGGCCCAACAATTTCGTCCTTTTTTCAATTCTTAATATCAAAACTTTAATTTTCAGAAAAAGCGCCTAAAGAATTAAATTCAGAGGAGAATGAAAAAATGAAGAAGCTACTCGAGAAGAAGCTAAAGCTGAAAAAAGAATTTGAGGCCGAGTATGATCAGAACGACAAATCTTATTATGACGAATTGAAACAGGAAGCGGAGAGACAGTCAAAACTCAACAAATCGGAATTTGAAGGCTTGGACGACGATGTAAGAGTTCAATTCGAAGGCTACCGTCCCGGAATGTACGTTCGAGTGGAATTTAACTCAGTCCCTTACGAATTAATAGAACATTTTGATCCCTCTTACCCTCTTATTGTTGGAGGATTATTATCCGGAGAACAAAACGTCGGTTACGTACAAGTGAGGATAAAGAAGCACAGATGGTATCCCAAAATACTTAAAAGCAGAAATCCTCTGATAATGTCAGTTGGTTGGAGAAGATTTCAGACTATTTCCATCTTTTCCAAGTTGGAAGATAACTTACGAAACAGAATGTTGAAGTATACACCTGAGCATGTAGCTTGCATGGGCCATTTTTGGGGACCAATAACTCCTCAGACTTCGGGAATCTTGGCGGTACAAGATGTGTCGACGAGAGAACCTGGATTTAGGATAGCAGTCACCGGAACTGTGGTAGAAACGCAAAAGACTACGACAGTTGTTAAGAAACTAAAACTGATTGGTGCTCCTCTGAAAATTTACAAGAAAACTGCGTTCATCAAAGACATGTTTAATTCAGCTTTAGAAGTCGCCAAATTTGAAGGAGTTAGGATAAAAACCGTCTCTGGAATTCGAGGTCAGATCAAGAAAGCAATTTCTAAACCCGAAGGATGCTTCCGAGCAACTTTCGAAGACAAAATACAGTTGAGTGACATCGTATTTTGTCGCACTTGGTATAAAGTGGACATTCCAAAGTTCTACAATCCTGTGACTTCTTTGCTTCTACCGCCAAACGAGAAAAATAAGTGGCGCGGAATGAAGACAATTGGTCAATTGAAGAGGGAAAAGATGATTAAAGCTCAACCGAATACAGATTCGCTTTATGTTCCAGTTGAAAGGGACGTTAAAGTCTTCAAACCTTTGTTTATTCCAAGGAATTTGCAGAAGGAGCTTCCGTATAGAGATAAGCCTAAGCTTCCACCAGTGCCGGGGAAGAGAAGGAAGACGGTGGAGGAAAAACGAGTGGCGGTTGTTCGAGAACCGAAGGAGGAAAATATTGACAAATTGATGAAGATGATTAAGACAACGTACAATTATAAGCAGGAGAAGGAGAAGGAAGCTACTCACAAGAGGATTGCAGCCTATAAAGCCAGAGTCGAAATAGAAGAAGCTAAGAAATTTAATAGACAGAAAGAACTCAAGAAGCAGGTCTTCAGAACCTTGAGTAAGATGGACGCTAAGAACAAGGACAAGCGATGAAATTGTAAAAAAGGTTGAAATAGTTTCTTTGTATTGTAAATAAATAAAAGGATTTTTATTCTTAACTGAGAAACTAGTTTTTTTATTGTCACTTAAGAAAATATCATTAATCATTAACATATATTTGATATATATTCTATATCATCTTGGTAATTAATAATATACATCCACAAAAAATGTGATAAATATTTTATTCGAAAAGCTTATATAAGCTATAGTAATATATATAATATATATAAAATAAAATATGCTATTAGTTCTTATAAAGTAATAACATTGTTATGCTTGGTACTTATAATATTGCTTGTGAACCACGCCACGATGTGAGAGTATGATGGCTCGTCGAGTAAGTGTCTCCACCCTGCAATAATAAAGTAAAAGTTTTAAAGTAAAGTAATTAGACAAAAAGTATCAAGGAAATAATTAATCAACTTTAAAGACATGGAACCTGTGTTAGCAATAATAATTCGTCCTGTGTGTCGACGATTTTAACAGGGAATGGCGATCCAGGTACGAGTACACCAGCCCATCTTACTTCCACTCTATAGTCGCCAGGTTCCGTAGGATCGTATCGACATAAAATAATTCGATCCTTTTGAGTTTCTCTCTGCATTTCCACTCGGAAAGCTCCTTTCGGCCCTCGAACCCTTACAGTCAGTTGTCCTGCACCAGCACCTCTGGTGTCACAAATAAATCGAGATTGGAATGTTGCTAGAACACCATGTTCTATCCCTGGTCCGTAAACACGAACCTGTTTCAATAAAAGAGAAAAATAAAATGACATTTCAATAAGCTCACTCTCAATGTTTTCGATGTTGTTTCTGTTTCTAGTTATACTGGATTCGCAAGATTACTTTTTAGAACAGGTACTGATAACGTTATATCAGTTCCAGAATTGCGATATTTTAACAAAAAATGTTACTCAATAATTGGAAATTACGAAATCATCTGAAATTATGTAATTTTGAACGACTTAGATTTAAAACTCTTTTAAACTGTTGTAATTTGAGTTTAAAGTTGCACAATTTTAAGCAACTAAAATGGAAAAATGTATATTTTTAAATTTTTAATTCCCTCAATAGGTAAATCAATTATCGAATAATCAATTAAATCTTACTTTAGAGGCATCAGGTGCTCCAGAAACTCTCAAAGTGAATGGAGAACCAGTTACGTGTTCGCCCGCGTATTTAATGGTGAGAGAGTGTCTTCCTGCTTCCTGAGGCTTGACATTTAATGTGAACGTCGCATCTCCATGATCATAAAGTTCACAATATGCAACTTTATGAGGTCCATCGCAATGAGCCGTTAACTCACCTATAATTAATAATAATGGATATTAATATATTTTACTTTCAAAATTCAGTACCTTTTACATTGAAATAATTTTTTTATTTTTCATATTTTTCCTTACCAGGTCCAGCCCTCCTCGTGTCGATAAAACTTCGTATTTCTTGTCCGACTATGCCATGTTTTAGGCCTTCTCCGGAACAAATTACACGTGAGGCATCAGCTGCACTCGTGACATTAACTTGCAGGGGACATCCTTTCAATTGTCTTCCATTCCAAGATACTGTCATTAAAAGCGAATCCGCTGTAAGTGGTACATAACTCGCTCGGTAGACACTATCTCCTTTAAATTATAAATCGAAAAACATTAACATTTAATTAAAATTTTTTTAATTATTCAAAAAATAACTATTAACAATATTAAGTATTATAAATTACCTAAATGCTGTAAATTGACCGCGACTTCGGTTGTAGGTGAAAAAAGTTGAACTTTAGGTGTTCCGTTTCCGGCTTGAGAACCATCAATCGTAAAACTGACTTCCTCTCCACATTTTGCAGATGTTAAGCCTCGACCTCTTAACATTACTCTGCTTGTGTCTTGCAATGGAGGCTGGAAATTCCGAATTGGATTAAATTATAACATTTCTCGAAAACAAAATTAATTCTTCTCGCAAAATCCGGAATAAGAAATTAATTACCTCTCCATCCTGGACGACAGCGAGCTTAGGAGCTCCCGGGAAGGGCACGCCATTGAATAATATTTCAAAGCGATGTTCTCCGCCATTTAATTGAGGTGATACAAGTTTCAGCCTGTTATTAGATGTCATTTCGAAAGACAAGGGATGATCTCCTATTTTTCCACTCAGTTCACCAGGACCAGCTTCTGCGGTATCAAAGCTTATTTTGTTCGAAGGTTGAATCTTCAAACGTCCCAATTCGTCGCACAATGCTGACCAGCCACCTATTACTCGAAGATTCCTAGTATCAATGATCTTTGGATGCCAGGGAGAACCTGGTAATTGCTGTCCAGCACAAACAACCCTAACGTCAAAAACTCCCACTTCCGTTGGAGTATAGGATACGTTCCAAGTTCCGGGATTTGCTCCTGCCTCAATTGTTGCTTTCGATATGCTGTCTGGTCCATCAACCTGAAAATAATTGAATTTTTTGTTTAATGTTAAATATTCAAGAAATTATAATTAAATTTTTAATTGTATTTTTGGATAAATAGGATAGTTTTCTTTGGATAGTTTTCTTTGATTTGTTGAAACAAATTCAAGATTATTTTTATCAAACATCTACCTGTACGGCTGGTGGACTCCGTGTGCCGGTTACCATGAAATGAGCTGGTTTTCCTACGAGACCAGTGAGTAAACCCTCGCCTTTTGCTCGAGCTTGTCCTGCCGCTTCCACTGTACACATTACCGGACTACCCGGAATGGCACAACCTCCTGTTTATGCATATCATTTTTTTTAGTTGTAATATTAGAATAAAATATATGTCAGTGTTCTATTAAGTTTCTTGAGGAAAGTTGCTTACAAGAAAGGTATCTATTTGATTTTAAAGAAAGCAGTATTTTTTATATTTATTTTTAAATTGTACTTTTAACTTATCGATTTAAAATTATACAATCCTTTTAATTCAAAATTCTTTACTTTTAATAGGTTGAAATTTAATATGAAGATGATATTTAAAAAATTCTGCTTTTATTGATATCTGATCCAACCAATATGATTTTTAAATATTAAAAATTTTTAATATTTAATAATCTTCACAAAATTCTTAAAATTCAGATATAAAGAAAATTTCTTATTCTTACCATAAGTTACGTTGATCATGTAAGTGCCAGGAACACTTGGTGAAAATTCAATCATTTCAGCGCCGTCATTAAGTGGCGTGACTTGTAACGGAAGTTCCTGTCCTAATGGACTTGTGGCTGTGACATCTAGTTCCGCCATTCCAGCATCTGCTTTAATCACTAAAAAAATCCTTGAATTACTTTTCTATTTTCTAAATTCGCACCACCTTATCACAAATGAGTAATTCTACTAAATCTCATATCTTCGAATCCTCTAAAAAACATCACTAATTTAATTTTAATAAATAAAAACAACACTGAAATTTTGTAGCTCAAAACTGATATTGCTCATTCAAAAGCGTTTGTTTAGCACGCGCAACCTGCATATCAGAGACTGCATTCACCTTTCTGCACGGGCAAGGCTATTTGAAAGTAGTCTAGATTTCTGATATTTACTACAATTATGTTAGGCAGCCTTGAGAAACATTATTATTATACTAGAAAAGTTATGCGACTTTCTCCACAGAGATTTAAATATGAACTGTTCATTCACTGCTGAGAAAGAAAGATCTCTCCTTTTGCGGAAAAATTGTGGTCTCTCCTTCAGAAGAAAATTATAAATAGTGAAATTAAATTAGTGGAAAGTGTTCAGCTTGATGCTTTAATTAACTATGTCAGTGTTTTTTAAAGTGACAGTAATAGTGTTTAAATATTAGATAATTACGTATAGAAAAATAATAGTTAAACGATTGAACTTCGATACGATTTTATAATCGAGCTACTATTTATTTTACAAGTTTATTTACTCTAAGGTATTGCAAGATAAGAAAGTATTGGACTTGCAGTTCAATTCAAAAGTGAAAGTTTCATGAATCATTCACTGTGGATTATGCAATTACTACAACCCTCTATTATGTGTGGTATAAGGTGTGTTACTTAATATGCTTGGAGAATAAATTTCTGGTTGGAAACTTGTTGTTGCTTTAAGATTTGAATCTAATTAAACTTTAAGTCTAATTTTTATACTCTAGAATTTAAAACAGGCTTGGGTCCATTTTTATTGTTCTTTTTGATAACTTACTTTTAAATGCAACATGATCATGGACAGATACTGTGGTTGGTCCCAGTTCTTGCAATTTTACTTTGTTGGGGTCGAAGGCCTGACAGAAAAATGGTGAACCCAAGACTGGTTTCGCTCCTTGCAAGACGTCAATTTTGTAGGTTCCTAAAAAATAAAAATCAAGCACAAAAGTAGATATTTTGAACGGATAATTCTACAACTTCAAATTAATAATATAAAATTAATCTCACCAGTCGAATTAGTTGTAAATTCAGCTAATAAGTTGCCATCTCGATGTTGGTAGCATCGCACAGGAACCGCGTTTCCTTGGGGTCCGCTGATCACCACGTCAAATTCTTTTCCAGGACGTCCCAAAGTTTCGATAGTAAACGAAGTTACTTTGCCCACACAAGATTGGTATAATCCCAACCCTGTGGCTGTAACTTCTCTTCCGCCAGTTGGTCCTCGTACAGCAACCTCAACTGGACTTCCTACAATTTTAAATTATACTCTGAGATCCTAAAGCCATCCAAATTATAATTATAAATGAAAACTTAAGAACTTAAAAAGTACCTTGAACATGGACCTCGTTGTATTTGATGTGAACTCGATGAGGCGCGGCTCGTGTTGGATGGAAAATAACTTCGTAAACCCCATTGTCTCTTTCCCTTACTAAACTATCAACATCAGCTCCACCTGCTCGGACATTTACGCTCAATTTTCCAGGACCAGCTTCCTTGGAAGCAATCACTGTAAAAAAAAACCGAAATTTTTTAATTTTTTTAACTTTAACTCTACTACAGATTAAAAAATAGTTGGAGAGAGTTTTAGAACCTTATAAATAGTAATTAAGTACCTAAAATTGTTCCAGGGCGATGGCAAACAGTATCTGAAATTTCTTTTATCGTGACTTTGGTTGGGTCGAAGACTTGCAGTGTCTGGGAACTGATCATTTTTTGGCCATCGCTAAACACTACGTTGTACGTTCCGACTTGTCTCGTTCTGACTTCAACGCGATAGAGATTTGGGGAAAGTTTGTTCAAAGCACATGGAATGATAATACCGTCTGGACCTGAACAGATTAATACAATGAAATAAATAGTTTAAAGACTAGTTAAATAATTTATTTAAATATTTTTGAAGGTAAAGCGTACTTGTAACTTCTGCAGACACTGGACCAGCGAGACCTGGCATGTCCAAATCCAAGTAAGCAGTGTTTCCGACTCTGATCATCGAAGGTCCATCGAGTACGCTACTAATAACTCGACACTTGAATGGACTTCCTGAAATGCAAATTCTAATGACGCTCTTAAAGATTTAAAGAAAGTAGATACATATTTCTCTTTTACAGCTTGAAGGTGATTTAATTTTATATGTCGATTACAGCAGGAACCGTTACGAAAATGGAACGACAAATCTCTTCCTTATTAGTTTTCACATTCTAAATAAAATCCGTAAAAATTACAAACCTGGGACATTATCATCATTAAAACTGATATTGACATAATGGGTGCTCGTTGTTTGAGGAACAAAGGTCACATCATAAAGTCCCCGAGCACATGCAACAACTTCGGCCTTAACAGTATTATTTTCGGTGCTCACTACCAGTTCCAAAGTACCTTCTCCAGCTTCCGCAGCATCCACCGTAAATGTCGTCGCCTGTCCAAGCAAGGCTTCGGATAGACCGGAAACGTGAACCTATACAAATTCAAGTCTTATTAATAAATAAAGCAAAACATTATTCTAAAACAGATATATTAAAAACTAAATCGAAAGTCCTTACCTTCGTCACATCATAGATGTTGCAAGCAAACGGAGATCCTTTTATGGGTTCTCCATCTAGTAAAACACTGATGTTATGTCTTCCCACTTCCGTAGGCATGAAACTAATATTGTACTTTCCATCAATTGGTTCTATCGTTATAGGAAGTGCTATATTCGATGGAGGTGTGACGATCACATCGCAGTTCATCGAAACCGTTTGAGGATCAACACTGAAGGCTATTAATCGCTTAACGGCTCCCATTTTTAAGTTGTGACCAGTTATTAAAGCTTGTCCTGCTCCAACCACTTTACAACTAAATGGCGATCCTGTGAGAGTTGTTTTATAATTTAGTCTACAAGGCAATTTTGAATTTATAATAAATTGAATAAAGATATTAAAATGCAATATATACCTGGTACAGGTTCGCCATTAAATCGAACACTGAGACTGTGCATCGCTGCTTCTTGTGGTTTGAAATTTACCCTGAACTTAGCGTTACCTTCGCTTTGTACGTAATTGGGTACATTCTTCCCATTAACTGCGACGATTATTTCTAGATTTCCGGCACCTGCTTGACTTGCATTGACTGCAAAAAATTTGATAGTTATAGTAAGATGAAACTACTATCTTCTAAGAGACTAATTTATATTTTTATGACTGTTGCATTAAATTAAAGTTCGGGATAAAAAGAATACTTACTACTGAAAAAGACAGGCTTTCCGACAATTCCACTGTTGATATCTGTGACTTTTACTTTATCAGCATTGTAAGCCTTTACGAGGAAAGGACTTCCTTCGACATGCGAGTCACTCAATTTAACTTCGACGCTGTGGTCACCTGCACACAAGAAGCAATTTATTTTAATATTCTATTGGTTTAATTAATGTTGATAAACCTCAGATATTATAGATAATTAGAAGTCATTGCTTAAGTCATAAATCACGTACCGACATCTTTGGGTGTGAAACCAGCAGTGTAAGAGCCGTGTCCAGTCTGTTTGATCTGAACAGGTACACTTTCTCTCGTAGGCGAAAGAACTTCGATTGCTGGAGTGCCTAGTGAAGGATCAGCCTCAATAGTAAATGTCGCGACACGATTTACTGATACCTTTTCAAGTCCATCGGTGATTAGAACTCGCGCTGTATCACTCACCTGGTTTTACAAAAGATGATTTTATTTTTAGACTCTATAGGATTATTGTATTAATAGTCCTCATAGTAACATTTAGAGGGATCAGGAATTTACCAGGCAACTGAAGGGACTACCCGGAACATCTTCGCCATTAAAACGTAGATCCACAGTATGTACAATTGGTTCTCGAGGTGTGAAAGAAATTGCGTAGGTGTGGGGACCCTGAGCTTGAGCAGAAGTTGGAACTCGACCTCCATTTACTGTCACTTCTAAATTTCCTGGTCCCGCCTGACTTGTTTCCACTACAAGAAAAAGATCTCGTTTAAAAATAACAACACTAAAAGTAAAGTAAATAAAAAAAGATTAGAAAAATTGAAAATACGTACCTAAAAAGGTGACTGGTATTCCGATTACTCCTCGTTTTGCATCCTTCACTTTAATAGCAGCGACGTCGTAGACTTTGCAGCTAAAGGGACTACCGACCACGGGGACGTTTCTGTGGCTCACAGATATTTTATGTTCTCCAACAATTCTTGGTGTGAATGCCACAGTGCAGGTTGTATCTTTATTGTCGGTGACTTGAGCTGGTACGGCCTGTCCATTGGGTCCTATCAAGTCCGCCGGTTAGTCGTTTAATAAAATTTAGTCAGCCAACTAGGGTGGATTATCGGGGCACTGGGAGTGGACCACAAAAATCGAATGTCGCCAATCTTCTTTGTGTGTCATGATTTGGTTTCGCGATCGACCAACACACCGTTAAAGAAGCGCAGTACAAGCAATACGATTTTTACGGCTCTTTACCAGCGATCAAAAGTTAAGGGGATTTTTTAATAATGTTAGTTCGATCTCTCCAAGCATAACCATGTGTATCCCATAATTTTATAACCAAGCTCAGAGAAACATGTTCAAACAAGTTTATGACAAGCTTCAAATACGGAAGTTAAAATATTAAAATATTGTATCGGAATCTCAAATTAAATTACTTACAAAAAACTATTGACAAGGCTTTTAGATTTGAAAGACAATTGTCAACAGTTTTTTTTTTTTTTATTTTAAAAGGACTGCTTTAAAGAATTACTTTAAAATGATAAATTAATTATTAATCCATGGCAATTTAAGAAAGATAGGCTACATTGTTGGCACGATAATGTTTAACGGCAAAAATACTTTTCTTAAATAGACTAAAGCAACTAAGAGTAACTTAAAATAAATCTGTAGCACCACAGCAGCTGATGGCTTATACACATTTTGGAATGTGTTTTTTTACTAGTATTATTGCGATTACAAGGAGAAAGGGGAAGTAATTTAACGCTTGTATTAGGTACGGACGAGTTAGCAACTACTTACAAATAATTAAGAGTACTAAATGATTAAGTAAACCAGAAAGAGTGAACAGAGCAGTAATCAATGATGCATAAAGAGTGTGAGATTAGTGTATTCTTACAGAGAGCTTCAGTTGAGTGTAATTAGGGACCCACCACCATTTGTTTCATTCTATTTCAATAAGCTAAGGTTAAAACGAAATGATTTTGTTTGAGAAGTCTAGTAATGTCGTAGTCTGAAAGCTGGCCGACCTGCAACAGAGAGAGAATTGCTCTCAAGTCACCAGTAACGAGACAGACACATTTTGTGCTATTTGCTCCCCAACATAGAACAGAAACACATTGTTAATTTGAAATCTTGACGTTGGATGACAATTGCAAATTAGTACACTGATCGGTGAACAAGTGCGGTTTAATTTTTTCAAAGAGCTTTCGAAATCTTTACTTCCTAGAAAAAAAATCAAGCATTTTAAAGTCTCAGAAAGATATTCATTTATAGCATCTTCCATTCTCAATTAAAAGATAATTAAAATATTAGATCAATCCTAATTGTTTTTAATTTTAAGATATTCAAAATCTCTTATTGTAAAGAATAAAATTAAAGTTAATCAAATCAAAATCATTTTACAGACTAATCATTCATGAAGTTGCAACGTGAAAGAAAAAAGATTTTCTTAAATAAAAAAGTATTACAGATATTAACACCATGCAAAAAATGGTAGTCATAAATTAGAAATGATAAAAACTTGTTTTACAATGATTTAGTTTTCCAAACTGTTCAAAACTTCATCAGTAATTAAAATCAACAATTTTGGTTAAATTTTCATTACTCATAGTTTTCTAAATTTGTGACTACCTTGAGTATGTGTTATATGAAAAAAGTATAACAAAACATTAGAAGATAAAATTATTCTAAAAACATAGCCATTCATTCAACCTGAAATTAGAAAAAAAAATTAACAATCTACAACAGTGTTTAATTAAGAAAATCACATAGCAGAAAAATGGAAAATTTGTCTTGATGAACAATTGTTTAATGTATTGTTTCAAAAATAAGATTATTCTAAATTCCTCAAGGTAGAAAAAAATTTAAACTTCTTTCATCATCAAGATTAAGTTTCCATTTTCTTTTGAATTAAATCCAATTGTTTTGAACTATTTGCAAAAAATCCACAAACACACTAGAATTAGAACACTGCGGTGCAATAACACATATCCAAATATAATTAGTAAAACAATTTGCACAGTGAAGTGGTAAAGTGAACATAAACAATGAGTCACACCAGCGATTCGCAATCGTGAGGAAATGAATTCAAGATAGCACCAAACTCTTGGTGAATGAAAGGAATATGAAAATAGGAAAATCATGCTTGAGTATTCTCTCAAAACGTTGCTCTGATTAACAAAATTATTTCTAAAATTCATATAAAACGCAGGATGGTTTGAAAGCAGATTAATTCGCTTTAGAAAAATATCTCGTTTATTAAGTTTTGAATAATCAGATAATCTTTCATGAAATATTTATGTTCTTTTTTTAGTAATAATAGCGATACGTATTTTTCCGTCTTTATAAAAAAAAAACTGTTTTCCATGAAGTCAGAATTTTATTTTTTTGTGAAAGACTGGTTTAGTTACTTAAAATGTACATCATGCCTGATTTGAATTGGATTCAATGAAATAAATATTTATTTAAATTTCAAGTTATATACTGCGAAACCAAACAATCCTGCTGAGTAGATTACTGAACTTTATTCATAAAAAGATCTAACTTGAATAGGAATGAATTCAATTAAAGGTAAAAACTTACCTTCAACGTTAACTTCTAAATCTTCCAAGCTACCGGCAACATTACTGACGGTAAGATAACTTTGCCGACCTAACCCAGCACTGCTTAATGCCTGCCCACTTACTGTAACATGGCTATCGCCACCCACTCTCGTAATAATCGGACAGCCGGGCACAGTTCTTTTATTAAAGGCAATATTTATAATGTGCTCACATGCCTCGAATGGTACGAAACTAACTGAGAATCGTGCATTGCCTTGTGGCGTCACTTGAGTAGGTATATTTTGTCCACGTGCCGATATCGTTATTTCTAGGTTTCCTTCGCCAGCCTGACTTGCATCAACTATTTAAACAGAATTATTATATTATTTTCAACATCCTTCAGTGATTCAATCCATCATTTATTAATTTAATTTAAATGGTATCTCTGAATGACTATTATTCATTTCCTACCTGTAAACTCTATTGATAGTTTAAAAAATAAATGAATAACTAACCACTGAAATGCGTTGGTTGTCCGACACTGCCCCTCGCAACAGATCCAATCAGGACCTTGTCAGCGTTAAAAGCTTTGGCCAAAAAGGGTGTACCGTTTACCGGGTGACCATTGTACTCTACACTAATGGTATGTACACCAACATCTCTAGGTGTGAATTCTGCGGTGAAGCCACTGTGAATATTTCCTGTAACTTTGACAGGTAATTCCATAGTTGGTCCTAGAAAGAAAAGGTTGTAATAAAATTAAAATTGATGATGCGTAAGTTGCGGAGACTTCAGAGTATGAATCCAAAATCTTGAGAGTAGTAAGTCCAGACTTTAATTAACAATGACAACTTACCTCTTACGGAAACCGCAAGCTCGGCGCTACCACTACCATCAACAGCCATGTGAAAGCTGGCGGGTTGATCGACAGGAATCAACTCTAGATGGTTTAGGCTGAGAGTAACTCTGCTCGTATCGGATACATTGCAGATGAAAGGACACCCGGGGACGGCTTCTCCATTAAACTTGATATCGATATAGTGAGGCTTGGCAACATCAGGCGTAAAGGAAACAAGGCAACGACCTCCTCCTACTACTTGCACGTGGTTAGGAACCTCTCCTTCATTTATTGAGATTTCTAATTGACCTTCTCCAGCGGCACTTGCGTCCACTGAAAAATTAAGACTTACTTATTATCTTTTGAGAAAACTGTAAATTCTAGTTTAAAAGTCTCTAGTCTCTAGGACTCTTATTTTATTAGCTAAATTTTTTAAGAAAGCTTGAAGACTCAAAACGTTGGGAAATAATATTTGAAATAGGTACCAGGAAAAAGAAAGACAGCTTCAGAAAAATTATCTAACTTTTCTTGCTTCTTAGTTTAATTGAACAAAATTTCTAGCTCTTTAGAACTTAATCCTTTCAAGAAACCAAATTCTATAAGATAATATTTTCTCTATTTTGCTTAGGAAGATGAAGTCAAGTGGACAAATCCCTTTGTGCATAGAAAATTATTACTCTACTAAATTATAGTGAATTCATGGCATCCTATCAACCTGAATAATGCTCAAATCTTTACTTTCTAAAGAGAAGATTAGATTCTCTTGACCTTTTCCTTAAGTATCTTTCATGACCCTGCAGTTTTCACTTATGAATACAATCCTGACGTTTCGCTTCAAATATAATAATCTTTACAAGTTCTTTTAATTTATTTCAGAATAATATTATAATAATAGTAATTATACCTCTAAATTGGCAGGCATGTCCCACTACAGCACTAGGTACGTCAGTAACTTGAATAAGATTGCTGTTGTAAACTTTGGCGACGAGAGGACCTGCCGGTAGCTTTTGTCCCGCGATGCTCACTTCCACCAGGTGACTTCCAACCTCGGTCGGAGTGAACTCAACTCGAAAATCTCCGGCTCGCCCTGGCTCTTCGTCGATTCGTGCAGAAATGTGTCGCTTTGATGGCGCTGAAATTATACATTTTCAAATAAGATTTTTATGATTTTAAATATAGTCTTAATTCATAAGAGATAATAGAAAACCAAAAGAAGAATTTCAATTTATTTTAAGTTTAATCTTACTCTGAGTGATAAAATAGATATGTGATATTAAATATTTGCTTACAGGTAATCTGCACATCGATTTCGTTGCTACTGAAGCCAAGGGCCGAGAGTTCAAATAACGCGGGACTTCCAGCAGGAACCAGCCTGACAGAGTCACCAACTACTGACATTTTTGGGCCAGGCATGATACCTACTCGCCAAGGTGATCCTGAAATCAGAGATAAATAACGGAATAAGAAATGGAGGCTTGCAGAATATCATCAATAAAATTACTTATTCAATGAGACATCAACATTCCAGATTTTTTAAATCGAAATACGTAAAAGAATTCTCTCAGAATTACTGTGCAGTAGTATGAATCTCAAATTTATAGGAATTAGCTGTTGACCTTGAATATATGAACTCATTTAGTTTTCAACCTGAAATATTTGGGGTAAACTTTTTTTTAGGCATTCAGGTAAAATTTCTCTGAAAGTGGGTTCTTCACCGACTGACCGCAAAGAAAAAGCTATTAAAGTCCAAGGTCATCAGTTGATTACCCCCAAACTTAAAATACCATCCCCGGTTTAATTTAAAAAATTAAAAATAGAAATTGGGTTTATTAAGTCATTAGTGACAAACGAAAATGCTCTATTTTAATACTTTTTAAAAAGAAAAGACTTCAAGTTGAACAGTAAAATTATCTTTGTGGAGAAGATTAACTTCCCCCATAACAAGGATTGTGAAGCCGGAAATACAGGCCGTTGAATGTAATTATTACACTTATTCTAGAAAAAATACACTGTTTTCCACTTATAAGTAATTTTAACGAAAACAATGTTTACTAAAAGTTATTTAAGTTATAAAAATCGCTTGTAGTAGCAATAGCTTATCCTAAAAAAACGTGTATTATATTTTCGTCAATTGATCCGGATATTCAATTAGAAGAATTTTTAATTATATATAATTGGAGAGTAGTTAAAATTAAAAACATTTTAGAGCCATGAAACTTTTAGTCAAAAACGTGTATTCTGATACCATTGGTACCGGAACCAACCGGAACTTTTCGAATGTAAAAGACTTTAACTTTGATAAAAATTGATGTATTTTTTGAAAAACGGCGAATTTTAAGAAAAAGTTTAGAAAACTTTAAAACGTATAAAACCCAAATAATATATTTTCCCACAGCTTTCTCGGAATTTTCACAATCTCGTTGATCATCAGAGTAGTTGCGAGAACAGGTTGTTCCAAAATCCAATTCCACTCGGAAACTCTTCAAATCAAGCACTAACCATATAATTCTCACAAGCACTAGTAGCTTTCACTTTCTCATTCAAAATAAATCCAAGATAATTTGCAGATCAAATCTAATCCAAACATCCCGGAAACTGGAATCAGGCGTTTCCCAATTTTCCGTTCTTGAAGAAGTTTACTAATCCTTACTACCGCTTCATTCCGATACTTTCCATTTTCTAATTTATCCTTTATTAAAAATTTACTTTAAAATATTTTATTGAAAAAGTACTTTAAAGAAACTAGGACACATGTCCCATCTTTTGAAAATATTTACCTAGATCACCTCTTGCTCTAGATCACTCTGAAAATTCTGAAAAAAAAAAACCCTAGCGAAGATTAATAAAAAAAGTTAAGAAGACATTTAAAAAAATTAAAAAAAAACGCGGTCAAAGGTTGAATTCCGGAAACCTGATTTTTTTTCGAATTCCTTTTTCGTATGGTGCGTGACGTACACGCGGAAGTTTTGCATTCGTACGTACGAACGAGCCACGAAGCACAGTACGGATCTCAGTTGAAGAATTTCGTTTTTTCTTCCCGATCGTGGTTCCCGAAGGTGATCTGCGATCGATGACCGATTGATCGGATGGGTGCCATCGTGGCCACAAAATTGGCACAACACTGAATTTCCGCGCGAAAAATGGGCGATTTTTAAAATCGGAAAACTGAAGGACAGTGTAAATATATAATGAAACGTCAGCAGATCTTGAGTATCAAGGAGTCTCAGGCTCAACCGATTCGAACGACGAGACAACTGTGGTCGACTTCGGTCCGCCACTCCGACCCCGAACCAGGGCCGTCTCACTCCTTGGTACATTGAAATAAAGTCTTTTAATCGAAGCAGTATAAAAATATAAAAAAGACGGCGAAGAAATACTGAGAAATGCACGAAAAAATAATAAACTAGCTATGAATTCAATCTTGGGTATTTATCTTTGCGTGTATTTGTAATTTTATGCTCATTTGATGAGCTAAACTTGTCTTCCTCATTATAATTAAATAGCAAAAGTATATTTGCTTCCCCATAAAGGAAGCATTAATAATTTTGCTTAGATCAGCTTTAAACTGTGATAATTTGAAAAGTTATAGTTGAAAAGTTATCACAAAAGTTATAAAACGAAAGAACTATGATTAGTACTTCAATTATAATACATTAAACCCTGGACCAAAGTTCTATATCAGCTAGCAGTGTTTGGTAACATTGTTATTAGATTGTTGCATTTAAAACATGAACATTATATTCATAAGATGTTATCTCTCTGTTAAATAATAGTTACATAACTTCTTTGGTGCAATTTTCTATCAAAGTTCTATATCAGTTCTATAAACGGTCCATAAGTGAGGAGTATTAGTTTTTTAACGCGCATGTAAGGTTTTAATGGATTAATTACATGTAAACATGTAATTACTGTTAGCCATTAGAAATCAATGTTACTTATTCTTATGTACAATATTCACAAGCATGAAACTTGCGTGTCTATATGTAAATCTTCCCAAGGTCCAAATAAAAAATCATGTATTCCTAATCAGACGACGTAACATACGAAGAATCTAAATATAATACAAAATTGATGATTTCATAAAACTTGTTAGGATTCCTACTTTCAGTCAAAACGCCTTATAAATTTCGTACGGAGAAGTAAAAGTATCACACTTAAAGGAGTCAAGTTGACCCAAGGAGTCAATTTTTTATTCAAAGATGGATCAAAGTTTTGAATAATGGAAAAAACAATCAAAACAACGCTTTAATCCACTTTTGGTTCAAAAATTGACACTGAGATTTAGTATGATTACAAAACTCCTTAAGAAAATTTTGAATTAAATCCGACACATGATTAAAAAAAAGTCGATCCTATTTGTAACTGTAAAACACTTCTAACAGTTTTCCACATACAGAAAATAAATTCCTCTCTTATAAAACAACTATATTTACAAGTTTCAAGCGATCGCCTGCAAATAGGTCAATAAGCAACGAAACGATGCATTTGCTAAAGCTGGTAAATTGACTACTTATAATACCCGCAGTCCCCGAGACTTACGATGTAATCCTAAGCAGAATGTAATATATGCTGCAGAATAATCACAAATGAAGAATTTATGGGTGAATATATGAAGATAGAGAAAGAGATTCTGTGACTGGATCGTTGTCAGTATGTAGAAAGATAATAAAAGGCTCGTCATTAGCGAAAGCGTGTTAGTAGGGTAATAACAGTTCAAAGTGCTAAAACCTGAAGCTCGAATTCATATTGATAAGTATTTCATTAGATGAATATAATGAATTACAGAAAGAATCTTTCAGATTCCAATTTAACAGTGAAAGAAGGACAACTCATAACGACAAAGTCCTATAACTCCTATAATAAACTAGTATGCAAGTGTAAACTGATGAATGAAATGAAAGTCGGTTACGACCAGGTTTTCGGAATAGGGGTAAGGTCATTAAGAACATTTATTTATTGATACGGTCCTGGACTTCCATCCGTTTCTTGCTCGAGCGACCGGCTACAGCCTATAATGTCTATACCTTATATTCTTATCCAAGATACCTGATCCACGTATTTCAATATCCTAAGGTTGGATGCAAGTGGACACCCTCTTCTATCGAGAAGAAATAAAAAAGGTGAAATAATCAACCGCAGGAAATAAAGAGGGATCGATTTTACGCGAGGGCTCAAACTTCAAAGTATTAAGATTCATAAAAAGTGCTTCAAAAACGCTCAACAGAATATAAGAGAATTCCCATCATTACTTGGATGCAATTAAAAACATGATAATCTGCATAATTGGAAATTAGAAAGCTTATTTTGAATTTTAGCTTAACTTTTATCAAGATTATATAATAAGGTATCATCGGTACTAACTTGGTATGTGATTATAATCACATGTTAGACCGGGGTTCAATTCCCATTAGAGGAATCCTCTAAGCAATTAAATGTAATTAGTTCTTGTAATAAAATTACAATAAAGTTAATAGATGGAAATTCATTTGATTTGAATTAATACGACATTGTAGAGATTTTTATTACAATGTATGAAATTTGATAGATTTAGAGTTAGAGCAAGTCTTTAAAGTTCCATTGCTCGAGAGCGGAAGACATCCCACTAACATTCGTACGAACTTAAAAGGAAGCGACCATAGATAGTTGATTACCGCTGCATTCCCCAGCATAACGGATCATCGATCGTGTATTATGGTTCCAAGATTCCAAAACCTTCGAAAATTTTCGAAAATAAAAACCCAGTATTAAATACCATGTATTCTTCTTCTCAGGCCAGATTTTAGAAATCGAATAGTAGATATATAAGTGGAAATTGTCAATGAAACTATATATTATCATTATAATAAAAGCTCATTGGCATTGTACACATTCAGAGCCTTTCTTACAAGAAATATAATGATCTCGGATCATGCTGATCAATGCTGGTTAATTAATCATCATCATATTCAATTACATGATTATTATCCTAGGTATATCATTAATATCTCAAATTATATTAAATATATGTTTCCTGTTAGTTTTGTGTCAAGTATACAATATAATTTTCATCATCAAAGAAAAATTGAAACACAGATCAGTCATTATTTTGTACCACACAGTGAGAAGTTGCAAATTAATGAGATTATATCAAAAGTTTCAAAAAATCTTGTCAAATTATCTTACTGTAAATCGAAAAACACGTGCATAAAGTATTGCTTTCGTTTTTTGTGCGCAACCATCACGGTGACTGATCAAGGACTATTGTTGATTGTAAGAAGTGCGAAAAAGAAAATCTGATATTATACATCCAGCCAGACATTTGATACGAAATTTGATTGGACCGCGAGATAAAAATGTACGAGCATCAAATGTGGGTCAGTGGAGCAAATTTAAGACATATTGTTATCTTGCAAAACGATGATTGAGGAAGCGGAAAAAATGAATGTGACAATCAATTAGCAAAGCGCGTCAAAGTAATAAGTGCACGAGTGGTATAAACGTCTCTTTCCGGCTACTATTGCCGACATAGTCGTTCGTCTGATTTTATGCGGCTCCACCGAGCATTGAAATCACCGCTCCCACGAATGCCGGGGGGCCCTTGGATTTCAAACAGGGACGTTATAAGATCATCAAAAAGGCCCTGACTGTTCCTTCCAATAGAAATTTAATTTTTAAAGATGCAGTACATGACCTTGTTTGTAAAAAACAAATAGAAGTGCATGAAAATCAAGAATGGCAGATTTTTTCAGAAAACTAGTCAAATCCAACTGAATATTCATCTAGATTTAATGAGAACAGTTGACATGAAACCCGTCTATTTCAGTAGGATCTTAATTAAAACTTGTAAAGCTAAGCCACTCCTTTAATAAGTCAAGCAAATGTATATACAAGAGTGACAAATATACTTTTGAGAACGACTAGTTTGAAAACTAGATCACTTTATATATATTTATATGTTATACAAGAACTAAACACAAATGTTGATTCGACCCTGACTTTTAGCATAATGCATGTGCACATACATACATATACGTTTTACGTGCTTCCGTGCGTAAATAACATATTTGGCCTCCCGCGATCTCAGTATACATGCAATACACGAATTCCTTACGCGTTTTTCGCAGTATGTGGAGAAATCGCCATACGACCATTCACAGAGTAGCAGAAAGTTAATTATTTTGTCCGAGAACTTTTTCCCATGAAGGAGTATCATTCCGTAAAACATAAAAGGAGTAAAAGTTCGTTAGATTAAATCCATTACAACATATCTTTAAATCACCCCGGCGAACGATTTCAAATTCCCGGTCATGTTCCGGTTTTTACAGGTCAAGTTTTTCAATTTTCCCGGTTCATGACTTTCATTCTAAATATCCTGTAACACATTAGAGCAATAAATTGCAAAATTTTTTATTTTTTATATTTATTGGATTAAGAATACCAAACAAGATCCCAAAACCATTTTATTTATTTACTAGCAGAAGTTTACCTGTCGTTGCTCGGAATTAGATATTTTCTATGTCAATGAAAATATTTCAAATGATTTTAAGGAATTTCAAGATATTTCAAGTCATTTGTTATTAATACTAGATTTTAATATATTTTAATATACGTCTGTACTTTCATCATTTTATGGAAGAGTCTCCCAAGATCCATTAAAAAATTCATGAATAATAGCCTTACCAATTTAAAACCGATATTCCGAGGGTAATTTTACAGGAATCCAAGGGGCAATAGTGATTGGCGCTATGAAGTTATTTGAACCACGCAATATGCGTCAGTTAATGTTCAAACTGACCAAGCGTAACATTTTTTGCAATAAAACTTCTTGCAAGGTCTTACTACTTAATGTCCTCCTCTTGTTTCCTACATTTTCTAAATCTTTGGCAACGACATTATTTATATAAACTCAGAACAAATTAAACTGTAAAATTACTGTAAAAATGCATAAAATGTATGCTGAGAAACAATTCCAGGATGTTTAGTGATCAGGCAATTTGAAATTCCCAGTTTTCTCCCAGTAAATTTTTTTTTCCTCTGACCAATCTATAAACATCTTTTTGTGATTCTTAAAAATCAACGTATACATAGAAATAGAAATTTTAACATAATATACATAAAAAAATGTATGGTATAAAAAAACCATCATTTATTTACACGTGCTAAACTTATTTTTAATTGATAAAGTAGAAATGGAATAAAAAGAAGATAAAGTATAGAAAAAGTCGATTTTTCGATAAAATACAAGAAATTAGATGAGTGTAAAAATGAGGAGTGGCAATTACTTGATATGTGAGTTCCGATTATATGAAAATGTATAGCATGTATGGACCGTTGTATAACTGGTGTTACAAGCTCATATGAATTCCTCAGAGAAGAGGCATTCCGCATGTCACCGGCTTCGATTTGCCCAACGGCGAAACAAAAAGAAACTTCCGGTTAACATCTGCTTAACGGCTATTATTAAATAACGGAATTGTTACCCTTTTAGCTAAACGGACGTTTAACGAGTACTAATCTATAATATTAATTTTCTTATGTCAACAAAGCTATCTTTGGAGAAAGCTGTTGTCTTGATTTAGCAAAAATATTGCTTCAGAAATGAATAATATAGGGCTCAGTGACTTAGTGTGATTTGCAAGATTGATGAAAGCATTTTCATCCCTAACAAACAAAGAGAAAGATCATTAAGTATTCCTAATGGAGGAGGGTTTATCTTTTGTGGAACTTGTGCCTACGCAAACCTGAGGCGTAGTCTTACTCGCAACCAAATACGTCTGCAGCTGAGTACAACTGAAGCCACACCTCTAGCTATACATGACAAGAACTCTTTCGAATCTACGATGCCGCTATAAGGTGTTTATGTGACACGCATGGAAAATATACGCGTACAAGTGCAGGGGCGGACTTGGATGATGTATGATCTTCGTATTTTACGCCTACACTCTGACGTAACGAAGTTGAGGTAAAAATCGAAGGTGCCAATTTACAGTGTGATGTCATAGTATAGGAACTACAGCAACCCTTAGGTTCTGATATATGATGAAATACCAATGAAACGGTTGCTTTTAGAATGAAGGACAGCCTTAAGGGTGTTGGAGCCAAGTACTAATCTAAAAATTCGATTTCTTCATTTTACTCGACAAATATTAAATTTGGAATTTTTTCCCTCTGTAGAATTAATCAATTTTTAACTAGAATTATGCGTACAGAGCGAGAAAATATCTAACTCAAATATTATTTAAGTACAATGAAAATATTGAATTTTGAAGTCAGATTTTGAATTCTTCGTTTTATGCAAAAAATATCGAAACTAAATATTTTTTCGCTCTGTACACAGTCTTATATTTGAAAAAAGATTAGTGCTACAGAGCGAAAAAATATTTATCTATAATTGTCGATGAGTAAAATGGAGAATGGAATTTTGAGCTTAACACTTGGGTCCAAGGCCCTTAATTGTAAATAGAGGAGTTTCAAGATCAAGATATTTCAAAAGATTTTGTAGAAATCAATACATTTCAAGCTATTTAACAGATTTAAAAGAATTAAGGGTGTTGGAGCCAAGTACTAATCTAAAAATTCGATTTCTTCATTTTACTCGACAAATATTAAATTTGGAATTTTTTCCCTCGGTAGAATTAATCAATTTTTAACTAGAATTATGCGTACAGAGCGAGAAAATATCTAACTCAAATATTATTTAAGTAAAATGAAAATATTCAATTTTGAAGTCAGATTTTGAATTCTTCGTTTAATGCAAAAAGTATCTAAATTAAATATTTTTTCGCTTTGTATGCAGTCTTATATTTGAAGAAAGATTAGTGCTACAGAGCGAAAAAATATTTATCTATAATTTTCGTTGAGTAAAATAGAGAATGGAATTTTGAGCTTAACACTTTGGTCCAACGCCTTTAATTGTTTGAAATTCCAAGGCAGCGCGACTAACTTCCCGGACATCATAATATTTATAAGTGCATGGTGCGTATAGTGAAATGAATTGCATGCCATACGTGAAGACCGGACACGTAACTGCTCAACAATCATGAATACAAAGAACAAGTGCTCTGTGCATGGCACAACAAGATTTTAATAGCGTGGGAGGCGAAAAGCCTCCTAACAATCGGCTGAGTAAACAGCATATACTCGGATGATTTGCGATTGGAAAGGGGAGAAAAAAGGCTATGAAAATCCTGATTCTGGATTCGGGTCAGTGGAACACGCGCGTGATGAGTGAAATCGTAAGTCAATGACCTGACCAATGACCTGTCAGGGAAGATTCAAGCTCCACAGGTGCGTGTGTGCATATGAGACGTGCGAATGGAAGAGAAAGATGACCCGCTTGAGACTTGAGACATTCTTCTATCTGCATATCATAACTCGATTTTATCTTACAGGCTGGAAACTACAGTTTCTGGAACACTTACTCTAATCGCACTCAACCTTGGAATTATACACTGTAAAAAACAATTATGTACTATAAGAAACAATTTTGTACTACAAAAAACAATAATAAACTATATTACATACTATTATAAACTATTATAGGCTTCGCAGCACAAAATGCCCTTAAAAAGGGGGAAGTATATTTTTTCACGAAAATAGGAGAATACCGGTGGAATATATTCTTTTGAATAAAAAGTACCAAATAGAATTCAATTTGAAACGCCTTTTTTTTTTAAGTTAAATTTTCAGTCAAAAGGACTGAAGGACAAAAAAGATTAATTTCAACCAAGGAGTTGAATTTTCTTATGGGGGTGTATTGATGAGTAAAAAATTGGAAAAAGGGGAATTTTCATGAAAACAGAGGAAAAAAGAGGAGTTCTGAAATTACTGGTAACTTACTATTAAAAGTCGAAGTAAAACATGAATAAATTCTCGAAACTAATCAAACTTCGAAACACATGCCAATTCTATTCATCGATTCAGTTCATTTGACTCGAAAAGCTATTCTGGAAGTTTGATCCACTTGCAGAAAATTTCACCTAGCTCATAAATCAATGTATAAGCTAAAATGGCAATTTGCTGAAAAGTGGAGCGACCTACCACCCTACATCAATTTAATGCATTGAATTGCATGAGATATAAAGTAGAGGTATCTATACGTAATACGTATATTAAAAGATGAAAATTTGACCTTCTATCGATTCCTTATTTTGAATCTTACTCAGAATTCAGAATTTAAGTAAAGTAGTGTTTCAATATATTTTACATTTATGTTGATAAGAACGGAACCTATAAGTAGGTGAGAAAATGGTCTCATAGGATCGTTTGTTGTACATAAATATTGTAATACATAAACTTGTGTCAATGACCCTGCGATTGTCTTTGCTGCCTCGACGACGCGATGCTATGATATCACCGCAAGAATATGAGCAACAAACGACATTAAACGCGCATAACTTTCACCAGGAAATTCCTTAGAAAAGTATAATTGCAAACATGAAGGCTGCATGTATAGCAAAATCTAGTGTGCAATGTAAGCATCTCTGTATTTGATACTTAAAATATTTTAAGCGTATAAACGTTTGGTGAAATCATTTGAAATCGATAATTGTATAGTATTTTCAAAGGAATGATTATCTTATTTAAAAAATAAGAGAACAACTTTCCGTTTAGTTAAAGACTCGAAAAGTTCTAGATATTCTTGGTACTAAAAATCAAGCAAGAAGTCTTTCGTTGTAAAATAAATTATCTGCCCATATCGTGAGTAAAATTTTAAATAATTAAATAATTAAACTTACCAGGTACCGTCTCGCCGTTAAAAGTCATCTCAACCAAATGTGTAACTGCTTCGTGAGGTACGAACGAAGCCAAAAATCGCTGACTACCTAGTGCTCTTACGAAACTTGTGACATGACCGCCGTTGACAAGGATTTCTAAATTTCCTGAACCTGCTCTGGAACCGTCGACTGTTAAAAGCGAAATTCGATTAATTAATTGAACCATAGCTGTATAGAATTTACTATTTCAAAGGAAACTTACTTTCAAATTCGACTGGTTGATTAATTATTCCGTTCGGGATGTTTCCCACTTGAATAGCTTTAGCGTTGTAAGCTTGAGACCTGAAAAATACAAATATATTTTATTAAGAGTATTTTAAAATCTATAATACGTTATAGAATTAAGAAATTATATAATCCAAAAGATGGTTAAAAATTGTGAATTATTTCTTCACCTAAATGGGGATCCCTTGATGTGCTGTCCACTCACAAGAACCTGAATGATGTGTTCTCCAACTTCTTCAGCAGTTATCGTGTAAGTCAGTCCACGCAGTGTCGATTTCTGAACTGGGACAGACTTACCATGTGGTCCTACAAAAAATTCAGAATTTTAAACTAAAGCACATAAAACTTTCTTCCTTTCTTCTGTTCAAAATCATAATCAAATACCTTACCTGTGACTAATACTGTGACGCTATTAGCATCAAGACTCTGATCCAAAGTAAATGATGTCGGTTTATGAACAGGCAAAATCTCAAGTGCGTTTCCGGCAATAAGTGCATTTTTTCCAGAAACTGTTCTAAAAGCCGAAACTCCATTCTGATTACTTTGAGTATATCTTTCATGTGCGGAATCAATAGCATCTACGCTCTTGTAATGATTATTGTTCTTATTCTTTAAAATCCCGTGAGTCTGAACGCGTCCGTTTTGACTCTCGCTGCTGAATTTTTGAGTTGTGCCGTATTCAGTGGTTGTAAATTTTTGCATTGTACTGAAATTTGATGACGAGTTGTTGGCGTAATTCGTGCTGCTTAAATGTTCTGTTGTCGCTCCATTGCTTGTCAAATTGGCAAGAGATTCGAGACTGCCATATGAAAGCAAAGATTTTGTTTTAGCGATGGCATCCCATGAATCGCGTCGAGAGGCTCCGCCTATCATTGACGAGACTGTAAATAAATAAGTAGAATTTTAAGATTAATTAAAGATCAGTGAAATTGCAGTATTGATAAAAAAACTATCAATATTTTTTTTACCTTTGACGTTGCTACTCGTATCAACGACTCCATTTTCCACAGATCCTCTTCTGTTGCCTATAAGATCCTTTTCTCCAGTCCTCGGACTGAAACTCCTCTTCACCGGACTTTGAGGATTTCCAAACGACATTGGACTTCTCGTCGGCGATCTTGATCGAGTCAAAGATCCCGACTGGTAAATATCCTTCGATTCCTTAATCGTCTGACTATTCATCGATCGATTCAAAGATCCCGATTGATAAACATCTTTCGATTCTTTAATCGTCGGACTATTTGGATTCCTACCGATTGGACTCGGATTAGGAGATCGAGATCTGTTGATCGAAGTAGAGGAATAAATATCTTTTGACTCCTTAATCAAACTCGGACTCTGAGTACTTCTTATCGAAGAGTTGCTGATGTTAGGCGAACTGCGATTATAAGAAGACGAATAAATCTCCTTCTCCCTCGTCTCTCGGATGATTGAAGGATTACTCAAATTCCTCGAAGAATTTTGATTATGAGAAGATCGAGAGTTATTCAAAGTACTTGAAGAATGATGATAAGAACTTGAATTTTCAAAGCTACTAGAACTTTTATTAAAAAGCGAGTGCGTGGGACTTGAAGATTTATATGTTGGAGAAGAATAGGTTTTCTGGATTGGACTGGACCTTTCCGTTGAGGAAACATTGATTCCATTCATTTTTCTTTCGAGAGATGATACTTTGGATCTTTCTAGACTCGAAGTCGATTCTTTTGATCTTCTGGATCCTTTCTGGGTGCCAACTCGGAGTGAGAACGGAGAACCACGAACGTCAGAACCGTTGAAGTAGACGTAAACACGGTATTTACCGGCATCTCGTGGTACAAGTGATATTCGATATCGCATGTGGCCGATATCCTCGATGCGATATGGAATCGACTGCTTGTCGTGCACTATATCTATTATTATGTCACCTAATCCGCCAGTTCCCGTTGCGTCAACAACGAATGAAAAAGGCTGACCCGGCATTGCTCCGTCCGTGTCCAAAAGCTGTAAATTATGAATTGGTAATAAGTTAGAATTAGTTACTTGAATTGAAATTATTATAAATTGGAAATGGCAAGTGCAAATTCTTGAAAATACGGAGCTAAATAAATGTAGATTCTCTACCTTAACGCCATGGGGGTCGAATACAAAACACGTAAAAGGTCCTCCCTGAATGTGATTTCCTTTATGAGTTATGGCAATACTCCACTCTCCTGTTTCATCTGGTTGGAACGTCGCAGTGTGAACTCCATCGTGTTCTTTTACAGGACAAGGAAGAGGTCTTTCTGTCGGAGACCATGCCGTCACGTCAATGCCGTCATGACTAGTTCCTAGAAGATTAATTTTCAAAAACTTAAAAAAAAACCATAGGTTGAAATTTAGAAGTTCCTAAATGAAGAATGAAAAGCTACTAACCGTAACTATTGACTAGAACCTCGACAATGGACCCAATGGCGCAGGGATCCATGCCAGGTGATTTGATTTTGGTTAAGGGAGGTAAAACTCTGAAATAGTAGGGACATCCATTAACTAGTTCTCCGTCATTGTAGACCATTAACTGAAAAAAATGAACCAAAAATTCGTTAATAATCTAACCTACTTTGATCATTCATTCAATTCCTATTACTAAAAGTTTCTAAAAGTTCTATTTACTAAAAATCTCGAACCTTGTGCATGCCAACTTCTGTTGGCACGAAAGTTCCTTTGCCATGAGTACCATTCCACGTCAAGCGACATTCTACTCGTCCACTTGGACTGACTATTTCGCCACGAACCTCTCGTGGATTAACATCCTTTGACAGCATTTCTAATCTAAAATGTGCCTGAAATAGCAACAAGTCAAAAAATTACTTGAAAGAAACACCTGAGTTTGAAAGTTTTCAGATTTAAAAAGACTCAAATTAAAAAATTTTTCTGGAAATCTTCAAATTCATCTAGCATTCGGCTTCCAGTGCCAAATTGCAGATTTTAAGACTCTGAGAAAAAAGTTTCTTCAGATTCTTTGGAGAGACTTTTCTACGGTCGTTGGGTATTCTTAATAGAGTGCGAGAAATTTTTGCAAGCAATAATTAGACAATAAAAGTCAACCAACCGGCTGCTGCACTCTGGCGGATGTACTATCTATATGCACAGCAATTTGTTCGCTGGCTTGAGGGCGAGGCTTTAGCCACTGAAAGTATGCTGCATAAGCCATTACTCCCAAATGCTCCACATTCTGATCAGCCATATCTTTCGCTTTCAAGATAGGTTCCACCCCCAGTTTCTTCCCACTGTCAATTCCTACAACAAAAGAAAATAAAGGAATCAGTTAAAGAATGGAAACATTAATTCTATTTTTTCTTCATTAAGAAAACTTTCTCTAACTGAATTTTTTACTAAGATAGGACTTCCACCGATTTCTTTGCAATTTTGAGTCTCATCGAAACAGAAAGTTTAAAAACTATCTTTCTTCTGCAGTTAAAACTAATCTAATCTAATCTTTATCTGAAATTTGTATGCCTTAAAAATAAATGCAATTTTATTTGTAATTTTCAAAACTATTTACCCAATTGCAAATTTTGTTCCCAGGCAGAAGGATTTGGATCGAGTTTGTCGTAAGGAGGAGCAGGTCCTCCCAAGTTTCTGACGATTCCACACAAAGCCCTGCCGTCATTCCAATCAGTCTGTGAAGAAATGAGACGCATTTAAAAGAAAAGAAAAGTGTGCAATAGTGGGTGCAGCAAAGAGACTTTTGTTTTAATAACACAAATTATTATTGTGACAGTCGAGAAAATCGATTAAGTGAGGACTTACTGTGAAATTCCGCACTGGAGCATGGGACAGCTGAGAATTCACCCACCGCAAAGTAGCGTAGAAGCCGGGTGATCCTTCTTTCATAAAGTAGGATAGATATGTCATTCCAGACAATTCGTCCAAGTATGGAGAAGCCAGATATTCCGGCTCAAGCACCGCGGGAATGTCGAATTCCCGCTTCGCTATTTCCATTGCTTTGCGGCAGTTATAAACGCTAAAAATACAAACAAATACAATAACTAGAATAAAAATGTGAATGAAAGAAAAAATATTGAAATCTAGAGAATGTGTTTAGCCTTTTCGGTTACATCTGTTCTCAATTTTCTTATACGGTGACAACCTCAGCAAAAAATCAGCAAATGAGTCAATTTTTGACAATGAAGCAATCCTTGTTCTAATTATGCAGGGTCAATGTTCAAAATTGGTTACGATACAAATTCAGTTTGCTGATATAACTATTTTTCCAAATATAACAAGATTCTTAAGTTTTTCGAAATTTAAATTTAAAACTTTGATCTGTAAAATATTGAAAAGCTACGATATTATTCGAAGAGTGCCAAAGTAATTGAAAAAAGTTCACCTTCTAAATATTCCTATTAATTTACAAACCTGTCATTAGGGTCAAGTTGGCGCCAATGAGGAAAGAGGCCAGGTTTGCAATAGTCCAAAAGTGCGCTCAAGTAGACACCAGAATTCCAGTCTGTTGTAAAATTGTTCACTCTGCACTCTGGTAGAACGGCCTAAAAAATAATTAACAGCTAGAGATTCTCTTGGATTTCATTTTTTAATTATATACGTTCAAGAATCACATGTAGATAATGACTCGCAGAGTGTTTTCGCTTTTACACTTCTTGATTTTGTAAAGTCAATAACATTTTTTTTTCGAAGACAAAGTGCCTTGTTTGCAAAATTATCATTTTACGGTTGCATCACATGATTGTCAAAAAAGTAGTCCAACATTATAAATATACATTACCCAGCATTTATTAGGTTTTTGAAATAATCTTGAGATCAAATCTTTGAAAAAATGAAGTCATTGGTTTATTTCTATTCTTCGAAATTTTTGCTGGTAATAAATATAAAAAAGTAACAAGAACTCTAATAAGGTTTATTTCCTCAGAAAAGGGTGTATTGTTAGGCAACTTGGTGTAGGTAGTACTAAGGTTTGTAATTTCTCATGGAACTAATCATAAATAATAAAGACGTAATAGCCTTGTGTGTATATGTGATATACATACAGACATAATTATAATGAGTACTCATTCGTATCATGCATCTACGGTGGTGCTTATATGCAGTTATAATACTGACCTTGAGCCATGCGAGCATAAGTTTCCTTGGCGGGAACTTGGACTTGCCTATTTGGTATCTGACAATGAGAGACCATATTAAGCCCAGGATTAATTTCAAATTGCCATTAACGATGTCCACATTACCTGAAACCAAAAAATACGAAATCATTTCCTAAAATTCTTGACCCAATTTTCAAGTTCACCTTTGGATTGTTGTTGAAGGTAACAGAAGCACTTACTCAAACTTTTAAATAAAATCTAATAAGCTGAAAGGAATTCTCTTTCTTATATAATTTCTAAGATTAACTTTCCGCATAAAGATTGTATTCTGTATAAATTTATTACAGAAAAGTAAATGATTTTAAAGCTATTCGAGAATAAGGGAGCGATACAAATCATGATGCGAATCGGATGAGAGTTCTGAAAAAGAAATCAGATCAAAGGTGTATCTCATCAGAGTCACTAGTCTTGTATAGACAAATCTGCAATTCCAAATCAATTATAAACCGGAAATGAGCATCAAATTATTCTCGAGAAATTGTCCTACATTCTCGATAATTTGGACATACATCCAAATAAAATATTGAAATAAAAACAAAGCACGATTATTTTATTAATTTTACTAATTTCACAATTGAATGAAAAATCTAAATTTTTTTACTCTAGTTGACTCATTTTCCTATATAGACTTTCCAAGGACTCTCTGACAAAACAATAACTTCCATTTTCACATGGAAGATTAAAGGAAGCACAAAAATAAAATTAACTTAATAAACTTTTCTATTGTTTTATGTGAAAAAAAAGCATTTACAGTAAAAGGCTGTGAAAAAATGATAATCTTTATCAAATAATAGAATGTTTTCACACCGATAAGAAAGAACTACTTTATGAAATAAAACGATCATCTAAACGGACTGAAACAATAATATACAATGCTCCAGAGTATATGCAAATCGAGACCTATTTCTGTATCTTTTAGAAGTAAAAAAAAAAAGCAATTTTTAAAATTACTCCCTTTCTGTCTTCAAAGACACTTCCGGTGTCTCAAGACTTACTCAAAGTGCATTCTACTTGTGTTGTCTATCTAATTCCTAGTAATCTTTCGCAAAACTGTGCATCTTTTTTCAGAAGTCACTGTAAGAGATTGTTATCACCTACACGAAAGAATTAAATTGGCACAGTAACTGTAAATGTGTAATAATGGCTTTCAACAGTCAGTGGGCGCTAGTACACAAGAAAGGCAACGACCTCGAACGTTGATTTACAAACGTGATGTAAGACTTGCAGTCAGAAAAAAATGACGACGATCCGCGTAAATCTTACTTGCATCCTTGCGTGCGACCAGCGGAATTTCATTTCCTCCTGAGACATAAACTGTAATCATCCTATGAGGTCCTCTTATACATCCTACAATTTAATTTCCAGTCTGCTTCCAGCTATGATCTTCTTGTTTTATTCCTCTTTGCGATATGTTTATTCAGAATTGCAGAAAAATTTCATTTTTAAAACTCCCTGACTTTTCCAAAACCCAATTTTTCATTTTCACTGACCATTAATATTTCAAGGATCTAAATTTTAATTTATAAATTTTTTTCTAAAACATTTACACATCCCTTGAAATCTTCTAAATTGAAAATCTTAAAATTTTATGTAATTTCAACAAATTTCCGAGTAAAATTTCTTAAAATGTTTTCAAATTATTTGAAATCCTTTACAATTTCTCAAAATCCCATGAAATCTCTTGAAATTCAAGCTCAAAAACAATTTAATTTCCTTTTCTCCAATTAAGACTAAAATGGTCAAAATCCTTATTATTTCAATCTAAAATATGTTTAAATTCGCAACACTCCAGAGGAATTTGATATAATAGGAGGATCTGACTACGATAGATTGAATTTAAAATAATAAATTAACCGATTGAGCAGAATGTAAAATCATTAATGTCTACATGTTATTTCCATTTATGAACAAATCTATATCTGTCAACCAATGAGAAAATCGTATGCAGACAAATTAATGCACTTGATGGGAATGTCGCGAGAATGTCTATTCTTTTTTACGCCACTTGATAATTGCCTATGAGTCATAATATACATAGTTGTGTCGTCCAGTGATAAGTATGTACTTTCTTACGTCTAGCGTAACAAGTAACAATATTCGTATTTTCTAATTATTCATGATTATCTGTGTCACTGAAATAAATTAAAGTATTTTGAGGTCATATTTCTTCTACTTGTCATTCTACTTTCAAGTTATTGTTTTGCAGATTTCACATCAAATATGTAAAGGTCTCATTATTATTTTTATAATTATCTATGATCAATAAAAAAGACATTTCATTAATATTCAGCATCTAGTGTCGTCTTAATTTTCGGTGTAGAGACATTCAGAGAATTTAACAAGAAAAAATATTTTATCTCTGAGATGAAAGTATACAGTTTTGCTTCATTTTGTAATTCTAAATATTTTCTCGCTCCTTTATTGTAAATGAGTGGGAATCTGATGCCTACAACACTTTAATTTACTGAATAAGTGAATAATTTAATGAGCAATTAGTTTCTTGACTGCTTATTTAATGTAATCAGTTCCTCGACCGCCATGCCTTTAAACAGATTAAAAATCATTGTGTGGGTTCAATCAACAAGATGTTTTTAAACTCTCTTTTAAAAATTAAAATTAATTTGAAAAAAGTCAAACTGTGAATCTTAATTAAAAAGAATAAATCCCTCTTGATATAACGATCAAGATATCTAATCCTAAAGAAGCTAAAGAAGCTAATCTTAAATTCAAGATATTTTATCAGCAATTTACAATATTCGTGAATTTTAAGCCGTTAGCTCTAAACCGTTAACGTTTCTGTCACATAAGATCTTCATCCATTATTAAAATCAAGACTCTAAAACCGAAACCGTTAAAAAATTAACTCAGCATGTCTGATAGGTGATTTAAATATCAATAGAGTCTTGCCGTGCACCAAGTGAATCGCCACATGGATCAACTGATATTCTAGTGAAAGAGACCGAACCGTAAAAAATTGTGTTGTATTTTCTAACAATTATTTTTTGAAATAATTTCAATTGATTCTATCAGATAATAATAATAATAAAGTTAATCCTATCAGTACCATGAGGTACTGAGGTACACGATAATAAAGCAAGCTAGATACATCACGCGTTTACTAATAAGAAGGTCGCATTAATGCTTTTTATTCACATTATATAAAAACCGAAGTTTGTTTCTTCAAATAATCGATGTGACTAAGCAAAGCATAAAAAAGCATTGAGATCGATTGCGCAAACTATGACTCAATAATTACTCAGTTTCTTTCTACAGTAAGAAGTTTTTTCTGAATTCTTTTAAATAAACAAATTGTTTCTGTTTTTAAGGGAATTAGATTAAAACTCAATGAATAATAAATAAATATAATATGAGTCTTAAACGCATCTTTTCTTTTAAGAACCAGTTTGCAAATTACAGAAAAAGAATTTTGAATGACGTATTAATTTTGTTAATTATTAAAATAATTAACAAAATAAAGAAATGTATATTTTAAGTTAGTCCTGGACACTTAAGTAAACTTATAAAACATCTACACTTAAAAATTGAAGAAAGGAACGAACCCAGATAACTTTTGAATATTTTGTGCCTTTGACTCAGCATCAGAAGCTAGATTTACATCGCCCTCACAAAACTAAGGTAACAATAAAAGCTTTCTAAGTAACTCTAGAAATGACAATAGGTGATTTTATTTTAAATAATTGCTCATTAGCCCTGGAATGCAACGCCCTCCTTGGCACGTTTATGTGCGTAATTACCTCTCTCACGCATGCACTTCTTCCTCTGACATCTAAAGGACGTTACAAGTTTCGTTTAAAAAAAACTTGCCTCAACTACTTGAAGAAGTACGTCATTCAAAATTCTTTTTCTGTAATTTGCAAACTGGTTCTTAAAAGAAAAGATGCGTTTAAGACTCATATTGTCCTTGCTATTTAAAATTATGCATACGAGTTTTGTTTTTCTATTGTGAAGATATTCAAAACTAGATAATGATATTTTACTTGATTTAAAATCGAATTTCAATTCCTTCTAATATCAGAAGTCCCAAATGAAAGTTTTTGTCCCAAATTTAACTGATTAAGAGATTGATCACTAGTAATTTCGACCTATAATTCAATAAGCTGAAGTTTTGCATGGAATGCAATAAAAAATTACCGATATTAACGAGTTTGACGCCATCAGCCTCGACAGCCTGTAGAGCGGTGGAAACATTTTCCAGGTGATGGTGTTGATTTGCAGGCCTGGGATTCCATCGAGGAAGACGTCTCTTGGTGAGAACTTCGACGAGGGCACATAATCGTGTGCCGTCCCTGAAATCCTCGGCAAGGTCCAAAACAGGTCCACCCCCAGCATCACCGGCCTGTTTCAAATGCTCGTTCACCCAATTTCTGAATGTATTGGCCTGAATCTCCACCCACAGGTCTTCGTGGCCTTTGATGGGCATTCCTTTTGCTGCTGTACCTTCCGCTGATCGGGCCACCAGACCCACCAGCTGTTCTGGTCGAAGCTGTTCCGTCTGCATCTTGTTCACTTTTCAAAGCCTCTGCAATTAATCATCAGTTATTACAATCTCATCAATTACGAAATTTAAAAAGATAGGATTAAAAAGCTAAAATTAATACGAATTTAAATTCTAAAGCCAATTACAGAAGCACATGCAGGTCGGGTGCATGAAAATTCCCATTGTGAGTTACAATTCTAGTTTCTAGACTTCATTTTTAAAAAAATGTCGAAAAGAATTTGTTGGCCTGTAACTAAATTACGAAACCGGTCGGTTACGACTTCAAAATCTCCGGTCTGCGAGAAACTCAGTCAGTCTAACTGCATTTTTTGCAGTCAATAATCTATAAATTAAATTGATTGTTGTGGAGACACGAAAAGTGACTGTCACTCAGATTTTATTATATATAATTATATTAATAAGAAGTCATTACGGTGGTTGAAACCTGAGTATAACTTATTATTTGCTCGTGCATTTGTTTTCCTTTACATGCGACAAAATTATACACATTATGATAGAAAACTCAGTTATTCTAGTTTACTGTAAAAGGAACAAAATTGCGGACAATTATTCTTACCGCATTTGTAGGAAGTTGAGATTGTAATTATTTTTTACAATATGTACCAAAAATATTACCAGAAGTGACTTAGTTTTTTAGATCAACAAAAAATTAAGATTGAATCGAAAATGATTTTAATTCAAAAATTCAGAAAAAATTGATTTTTTTTTAATTTTTTAAGGACAAAAAAGAAAAGTCTGTTGTATGGTCGTGGAATGTGCTAAGAATGAATTTTACGTCTATAATGAATCATGACGTGCAGTGATTCGATTACAATAGTCAAGTCCATGTACAGATTATGTAGGACTTGGCTTATTTTCGATCTGAAGAACAAAAAAAAACACAAATAAAACATTATTTTAAAATATCCTACAACAAAATATCCCTTGTTTTCGTTGAAGCTAAGTAAATATACTCATTATGGAAGTTAGTGCATCACTAACAGACTCCAAAGATGAAACAAGTTTCTAAAAATGTATGCTTGCTCAATCGACAGCAGCTAAAAAACAGCAAACAGCTAGGAAGTAAATTATCCACTAGCTGTAACGTTTTCAAGCATGTCGAGAGGAAGTGTGAATAATGCAAATTAGAATAATCTTCTCTACCTTCTCACTATGCGGATATGATTATGAATATATAATTGATTATTCTAACCACAAGATTAAGAACTATTGCAGTCAGGTGTAAACAAGAACAGGATTAATTAACATTACAAATAATAGTGATAATGCAAAAATAACAATATAAATTTTATTACATATGTAGATTAATCCGAGATATTTCTGACATAACTTGAATAAAATTACACATTCTTATATCATATATGAATTTAGAAATGACAGGATAACTGCTAAACCTTTTAAAGTATTTCTATTTTGGAAAATTATTTTGTACTCCCAGTGATTGAATTTCATTGAATAATCAATTTTTTATCAATAATCAAATTGAGAAGAGCGTCGCAGTTGAACTGACGAGCTCCAGGCCAGTGAAAGTGTCGACTTTACAATATTTGCATGAACGTACGTATGCATTTACCATTGCATTGATTCGTTCATGGGATGTATTAAATATCACAAAATTAATTTCTACATTAAGATTCGTATAGTGCTTTTCCAGAAAATATCACTTAAAGCATCTATGAAGCACATCCCATAACTTTGCGACTAATAACGACTATAAATAGTAACCCTTAATCTTAAACGTGACATGTTTAGCATTTAAGTGTAAATAATATAACTAATAAGTAGGTCACGAGTTGTACTTTCTTCCTTACAATTCTTTCTCACAATAAAATTATTGTTGTTGTAAGGAAAATAATCAAACCTTAAATTAAACTCTTAAAACAGCTAAAAACAGTTTTCCAATTTAATCATTGCAAGAATCTTTATATGTGAATATTATTAATCTTCGAATAGCTATAATCTTACACTTGTGTTGTAAAAGAAATTGCAATATATTGCAATTGTAACCTTCGTCAAGCTTGCAGAGTTATATTGAAGTGACAACCTTGACCCTGAATTTCTGATCAGTTATCATGTATACCTTTTATTTTCATATTAAAATCTCTTTAAAATTGCATTGGATTATTTATATGAATACTTAATAGTAATTCAATTTTTTAAATAAAATTGTCCCTAATAATGTGCTGCTTCAAAATCAACAATGCATTAGATACTCACAGATTTTATATGAATAATTAACAGTCCAAAAATACACTTTCAAGTTAAAAAATCATGTAAAAAAATACGTGACGCGTATAGTAGTCGTATTCACATGTCTAATAAAAAAGTAACACCACACGTTTTATCACTTTACGACTATACACGTTCAAAAAATATATTTTAAAAACATTCTGTGTAAAATTTTCCGGAATAGCAAGAAATTGCACTCGCACTTTTATTATTTAACTCTCGGCCAAGTAGAAAAGAATTTAAAAATTTTGACAGGTGTTCGACGAGACTGTTCAGTCTTTACTTTACCAACTGGAGCTGACATTGAACACCAAAACATTCAACTCCTTTCGCAAATACATATCAACAATAAATTTTTGCACTTTGGCGTTTTTGGAGCAACAAAGACACAGCACTCACATAACCTCAATTTTCCAAAAAATGCCCAATGAAGGTTGTTTACATATTTGCCGGGGGCGTAGTATTTTATTTACTTTTGCAAACTTGCACTTTCTTCACGTGTAATTGACCAATTTAATGATCAACCAGTAAAACCAGACGCACAAGATCAGATTTGAATGTTTAACGGTTTTTTACCTGTTGATTTTTCTTTCGTTGAGAGTGAGGAATTTCAAGAGTTGTATTTCGTTAGTAGTTATTCGAGAAACGCCATTTTTGGAATACGAAAAGACTTTATCTTTATTACCGCAGTCGTTGACGCGCGTTCGACGTGCGTGAGCTCACTGCTGTCGTGAGAAACCCCCGGTAAAGAAAGCTTCTAACGTGTGTTGAGCTCTACCTGTCATCCAGGGCCGTACTTATTGGAACACCTGTTGATTCACGTTCATTACATACCTATATAGAACCTAGTATATATACATAGGAAGAAAACAGTTTCTATTATGTTCTTGATATCGCAGATTAAAAAAAAAAGTTATACAACAGGGATATAACTGATAACAATGTTACAATCTTACAATAGTTACAATTTTTCATTACAAATCTTCAATGTTTCTGTTTCTAAAACGAGTGCCTTCGCAGAGCGAAAAGATAGCTAGGTAAATCTAATCATTTTTGAGTAAAATGTAGGAATTCAATTTTGAAGTGAGGACTTGAACCCAAGACCCCTAAAATGTTAATTATTGTAATGTTTAGCTTCAACGTAAAAATTTTACGACTTTATAATTAAATATAATTGCTCAGTAGTTTCGATGTCAAATATTCTACATATTTGAAAAATCCTTTACTAACAAAATCTTGGAAACTTTATCACTTGTTGTTTCCGGTGTTATTCATGTATCGTTTGCAATACAGAAATGTTATGTAACACAGTAGAAATATTGTATATAATTATAAAAGTACTTAAAAAGTAAATTGAATGTGTCATTGGGGGAAATCAAGGACACCTTGTCTCTTCCATCTTCTTATCTAAATAACTGACCAATGCGATCATCTCTCAACCAATCATTCAAGTCTCTACAGTTTCCACACGATTCACGACCCAAAACATCAACCCACGTCTTTATGTTTCAACAAAACGCCCTCATATTCCTGTTCTGTATATTGGCATTTGCCGCGCATTCTTGTGTAACTGTCATTGATAGATTTTCACTCAGATGATGTGAAAACTTTCACCTTCGATGTTAAATAACTGAAACGAAATTAATTAATAAATTATCAAATTATATATTAAATATTATACTGTAGATTTGATTCAAAATATACACTAAACTTTTATTTACAGTCCTAAATAATACATACATGATTTACAGTTATGCATTGTTAGAAAAAGCAGCAGCAAAAATCTTAAGATTCGTACAGTTGACATTTTCAAACCTTGAAGATTATTAAAAGTTGGTTGAAAATTGAATACAGGTCAGTCGATTTTCAAAACAAAATATTGGTGAAATTAATCGCACTTCTTTCTTGAAAATCTATACTGAAAAATTAAAAAAAAAAAGATTATGAATTGGTCCTTTTATTGCTGTGAGTATTTCAAAACAATTTCACCAGTATTTAGTGAATTCACATTCTGCAAAGCGTTTTTGTACTACAGGCTCCATAATTTTAGTTCATTTCTTCTTTTTTACTCTTCCATTTTTTTGTCACTTTTCCATTAAAAAATTCACTACGAGAAAATTTTGCTACGAAAAGAACAGCAAAAACAAGTAGATATCCTGCAAACATACACAATATAAAGAATCCACAAGCTCAAAAATCTACAAATATAACTTTCAATGAGTGTCCAATATTGTTTCAAGATCTATCCCTAGATCAAGTGACGTTGAAATTTACAAATCTACGTGTTCTTTCTATTTGACTTAAATAAATATTCCAACTCTACTATCTTTATTTATAATACCAAACTGACTTTTCTTTAAATCAGTGCTTTCTTCTTTGTATTATGCCCTTCTACATTAAGTCATCAAATTGCAATTCTTCTAGTAGTCATAATATCACAGCTAATTTACTGTACAATAATGTATCTTTTTCGATATTACACACAAGTTTAAGTTCTTCGTAGACAACGAATATTTTTTCCAGAATTACGATAGAGGGCAATTTTGGTTTTTCGGCAAGTTAAAGTATGATTGAATTTATTGTCCTTTAGTTCTCTTTAAAAAAAAATTTCATTCAATATTCAAGACGGAATCGATAAATCGATAAACTTAATCACGAATACTTTACAGCCAGGATAAGTTTCCGATTACCAAAATATCAGTAAAATGAATAAAAATAAATTTGCTATCTCTTAAAATTTAAAAGCCAAGTATAAAACGAGTCAATAAAAAAACGTATTTAGGAAAATCTTAACGACCTAATAAATAGCTTTTTTGATTTTCATTTATAGTTTTTTTTTTATACGCATGATTATAATTCTAAAAATAACATCTGCCAGGGCACTTTCAGTCAGTAGTGCATTAGAAAATCAGACTTGTGAAATTTATTTCTTGGAGTCTTTACTTATACTAAACTTTTAACATTTTTTTAAACCCTGATTATTGCCAAAACAGTATTTAATATTTATATATATCCACGTGGTCGCTAAAGGGCAAGTATTACGCAGTAAAATTTACAGCCTTCAAAAGAATTTTAGTTAATCGCGAAAAAGAAGTGACGTTTTGAAAACTTGCATATTTTCCTACAAAATTTGATATGTTTTTAAACTAGCACACGAGGTTTCATTCAGTCAACATAAAATCGACAAGGTGAGAGTTTAAACATAATTTAGTTCTTTAGACGAAACGAGCTTCCGATTTAAGTACAAAAAAATCAATACTTTTTGCTAACTCAGCAAAATATTATAAAACTAAACTTTATGTCACTCCTTTCAATACTATGAAATTTTAATTATGCATTTTCATTGTTCTCATCGTAATCTATATCGTCGTCATGCTTATTAGTCGAAGATGATGCTTCGCTTGTTTTTTGACTGCAATCATTGATCTCTCTTTCAATCAAACTTTCTCCATCCTGATTGGCATTTTCATAAATGCAATAATCGCTTTTTCTTTCTGTACAAGCCATAGGACAGAAGCTTTCCTTATTTTGCGAGTTCATCACTTCTTCGTCCAGTGTTGGTTTAGACAAGGGTTTTTCGTACTTACATATTACCGCGTACATGTCACCTCCTAATCGCAGAGCAAGCCATCGATTTTTCACTACCGCTAATTTTAAACACTCGCACTTCATTTTTGCATATAAGTTCGTATGTAGAGTTCGACCCATTCCTTCAATTACGACGAGATCCACGTTATGCTTCACCATTGCGAGACACAGATCCAAATTCAATCGACTGAAAAATTTCAAATTAAAATATATTGTTTTTATTTATTAATAATTTTTTTAATCGTTAATTATGTTTCTAAATATCGGTATCAACTTACCTCAAATCAAGACACGGTCCAGCCTGTGCCGTTTCCATAGCCATCAGTCGATTATCCTTCAGGGCATTTTTAATAATATTACAGATTTTAGAAGCATCTCGTAATGCAACAACTAATTCTGGATAAGTCACATCGTTTAGTGCCGGCATAGAATTAGCACACAGAATTACCTAAATATAAAATAAATTCTTAGAGAAATACTAAAATATATTTAAAATATTGGTGAAAATTAATGAGTTACGAACATTTGTTCCTCGTTGTAATAAATCTCGCACAAAAGGCAAAACACCGAGAATGACATCGACGCCACTATTGTCAACAAAAATCGCTGCACACTTGTGGGGTGGTCCTTCTTGTAATCTTTCCACCCAGTCATCTAAGGAATCCTGTAACCAGGGTCTATCTAAAATCACAATAAAAATTAAATTCTCATTGTTAAATATAAATATTAAATAATAACGATAATATTAACAAATATTTAGTTCTTACCTGGTATTTTTTCTTGGGCGTCTTCAAAATTAAAATCAGTCGTTTCCAATAATAATGCAACTTCTTTCGCTCCCCAATCAAATATATTTCCAGCCAGAATTCCTCGTATCAAAGCTTTTATTTTCTCCTCGCCTTCCAACTTGTCTAGTGCGATTATTCTGTTTTTCAAATGCTTTAGAGCCTCATCATTTTCTTTTTTCTTTTGCTAAAATAGATAGGAAGAAGTTATTAATAATGACCTACAATAAATATGAATAAGAGGTTGATAAATAATTTATTCCTATTTTACTTACGTGTAAGTACGGATCGGGAAAATCGAATTCTTTCATACAATGTTCGATTGTGTCTAAGAGAGTTCTAACAGTAAGAGTTCCATAGGCACTGCAATGAAATTATTTTTAATCAAAAAAGTACTTTCATAAATCAGATTTTTTTAAAGATGGAATTTTAAAAAAGGTTGAAAAACTCACAATGGCTGAAGGTGTAAGTAATGAAGTCTGTTTACATATTTTTCCTTGAGTTTACTAGCTCTTTCCTTTGCTGTCGGACTCTGAGGTTGACTAAGAATTGCTCTTGCAATGAATTTGTCGACTGATTCTTCGAAACATTGCAGCCAGTAATCCCTAAAAATAAAAATCTCTTTAATATTATATTTTTTGGAAAATATAAACGTACATACTGAAATTTATCAGTATTAACTGATAAGTTATCAAACAATGGAGGCAGTGTATAACGGAGAAAACAAAGTATTCACCTAGCTTCCTTATCTTGAGCAAGGTCAGTTGTATCTGGATTATAATTCGCTGGATCTTTCAACAAAGGACAAAAAGTAACCGCGTTCTCAGCCTGATCAATCTCCAGCTGATCGACTTCAATCCCCAATTTCGTTAAAATGGAATCTTTAAACCCAGAAGAACCGGCATAGTTTTCTAACCAGCTGCAGTTATCGGATTGTTCAGCACCAAAAAGAAATGCACCAATAGCACCCAAGTAGCCTTCATGGCGAAGAAAAAGCGGCTTTAACTTACCCTAGAAATTCAAAGGAATAGACAATTATTAGATACAGATTAATTTTACTGGTGACAGTAAAAGACGATATTTGAATAAATAAAATAAAATTTTGAGACTAACATGAGACCAGTATTTGAGGGAATAAGAAATGGCGTGCATCGACAATGGATGATTTCGAAGGAAATAACCTCCGAAGTAAACTTTATCAATGTTGTGCATCGATGCATAGAGACTAGAAATTTGCCCAATATCATTACTGATCGTGAATAATAAACTTCTTGCTATATCCGGCTCAGAAAAATTTCTCGCCTCTGAAAGCAAATTTTAAATTAGGTCTACTTGATATTCTAATGCTATAACTATTTTATATAATTTGCATACTTCTTTTAAATTACTTACCGGGATTATTATTACAACCCATGGCTTTGCCAAAAGATGAGGCTATCAAATCCCCTGATAAAGCTTGCGAAGAATAATCACCACCATAAATATCTTTTATGAGCATATCCACATTCCGATGATCACCTCGCTCAGCCAATTCCAGCAATTCATCAAAACCCTAAATAAATTCAAATTTTATCAAATAAGTAAGCAATTTATTACAATATCAAATACGAATTTTACTTGCTTTCCCATTTCACTTTTACCTTTGCTTTTGTAAGTAAAGATCCCAATCCCCAAAAAGTTCCACCTCCAGTTGCTGTTCCTCCAACTCTTTCAAATTCTTCCTCGGATTCTACCTGATTAAATATTTAATAGGTTATTTCAAGATTTTATTTTTATAATATTCCTTGGTTTAAAACATAATAGTTTTAAAATAATCCATTTATAAAAAAGTTGCTACACTCACTTTGAGAATGCTGACTCCACTCCCAATATTAACTAATAAATACGGAAAAATATTGGGACTAGCTTTCTGGAAATTATACTCAGGATTTCCGTGCCTCTCAAATTGAAAAGCTTCACAAGGTATATTCTTAAGCAAAAAATTGCACCCTTTTATTAGACAGCAAATTTCGTCTTCTTTATCAACTCTGAAATGCAATTATACAAAATTGATAAACATTAGTTTTTGAATGTTAAGTTATATTTTCATATTAAACTAAGAGGTTTTCTTATTAGAAAAATAATTGAAAACAACTCACAACAAGCCTAATTTTTCCTGAAGCAAGGGCGTGTATTTAAAAGCACCCCCGCCTGTAACTTTAATACTTTTGCCTTTGAATCTTTCAATGTTAACTAAATTTGCCTTCACAAAGTCCAAGCAATTTTCAATGTGCCTCGTTTCAAACTTAACAAAATGTAATCTACTGCCTTCGAAAACTTTGTAAGCTCGTTCTCCGGAACTTTCCAGTTCTGAATTATCATAGAGAGCTTTTCGATAATTAACTGTTGAGTAGTATGCTATTTTCGTTAGCGATATGCCTGGAACATTAGATATTAAAGGAAAAAATGAATTTTGGAAAAAAATATTATCAAGGATAGACCTTATCAACAATTCCTAATCTTATAAATCATAAACTTGTTAGATTGTTCACTATTTTTGTCTCATGACAGACGATAATAATGTAAAAATAGCAATCATTCATTATTCATTAATATCAAGTCTGCAAAAACTTGTTTATAATCAGATACAACAATAATCTTGAAAATTTTTGAGCGTTTATTAATTAATAGATTCACAAACACTACATTTTCATATTTTCTTTAATCTTTTTTATATTTCATTTCGATCTCTTACAAATTGAGACTGCGTTCAAATAGGACCATTATTCTTTCTTGAAATTCTTTCTGAAACTTAGTGTTGTGAAAGCTCAGCAATTTAACGAATTGTTTATTATTTTATCAAAACACTGCACATTCATTATCCACTGAGATTATCAGTGTTAGTAAAAATGAGAAAAAGTCTGATCACGTAATAAGTTATTGATAAATTATGTACATTGCATTCAACACTACACCTTCCAAGAATAAATAAGGAACACATTAGATTAAAATAACATTTTTTCTATCTAATACAAGAAGAAAGTTTTTAGAAGATAAAAAGCCTATTCAAAATTAACCACATTGTAACAAAAAACGAAATAACATTTTGTAAATTAGAGCAAGAATTGAAGGGAAAATAAAAGGGAAAATAAAATTGAAGGGAAAATAAAAGGAAAATAAAACTTACCAATATCGATGGCAAAGTTTTGGGCGTTTTTTAAATTCGCAAAAACCTCAACCGCAGGAGGTAATTTGATACTTTGGGGATGGGTCACTTCGTTGATAGAATCTGCCATTTCTTCTTCAAAATTCTTTGACTGGTTTGAAAAATGCATCAGTGTCAGAAACTTACCACTTTTTCATCTCGATTTTCTCACACACCGCGATTCAGTCATTAATTTATCATCTTGCAAATATTTATCTGCCACTAGAGTATAAATATTATAATTTTACTTGCACACCTTGCAAACACTTGAACACTACTGAATTGATCATCCGATCATCGATGATCAGCGATGATGGAAGTGATGAAAGTGATGGAACCAAAGAATCTTTGCAAATCTTTGAGATGGAACTGATTGGGCTGATTGGAGCTGATCTGATGAAAATGTGTGAAACCGTGAAACTGTTGTTGCTGTTGTTTATCGGTTTTTTTTTTACACTTTTTACATATCGGCCATCACTTCATCGTATTAAGGCAAGTTCACACGAAAAAGAAACAAAAAAACTCTACATTTCATTATACTTAAAAAAATATTAAACATTAATCTGATATTATATCTAAAATAACTAAAATGATAATTCTTAAAAATTAAAAACATTTATTTACACAAAAATCCGTAAAAAATTATGTTAATTTAAAATTTCGCGCTACGATTCAGTTCTACGATTGGTTGGATTTTTCAGTACATATGATTTGGAACAATCTACAGCCAACTCTACCGCGCAAGCGTCGCACTCGATACCTGATTGGTTGCTATTCGCGCGCAATTTGAAATGTTAAAAAATATTATGCATTTCAAATTACGCGCGAATAGTAACCAATCAGATACCGAGTTCAACGCATGCGCAGTAGAGTACGAGGCACCAGTTGGGACCACTGATGCACAATTGCACAGTGCTTCTGCTTCAGTTTTCGGAAATTTTCTTTTCATGTAAAACGTAGATGTTAATTCGTAATATTTCTATAGTGAATTAAGTGTTAATTATAGTACTTATCGATTTTTTATGTGATAGTAATCATCTTGATAATTTCTTTTAATTGCAAAACCTAAAAAACATTTGTTAAAAGTGTTGCAAATATGCTAAATTTGTAGGTTAGGCCGTAGTCACGATGGCGGATAAGGCAATAATGAAGGTATATTTTACGTATTTTATACATAGATATATTTTGTATCTTTAAAGGAAAATTAATACTTTTTCTAGTTCAGTGGTGTGTTTAATATTTAAGTCGGTTATTTTCTTTCAATGTTTTATAGCAAATTGCTGAGCAAAAGCTCAAAGCGTTTTCCATCGGCACTATGGGGAAACGGCCCCTCAGTAAAAAAGAATTGGAAGATCAGCGTAAAAAAGAACAAGAGCAAGCTGCTGCACAGGTTCGAGTTTAATTCTTCTATTTTAAATATATATATATATAGTTTTACCATATCTATTTCGTTGTGAGAATTTAATGAATTCTTTCTTAAGATTTTTATTTAATTTATAGCAATATGTAGCTCTTGGCGGCATTATGAACATCTTAGTGTATTTTAGATAAAAATGCTCTTTATTTCCTCCTTTAGTTGATTGTATGCTTTTTTTGGTTTTATTATTTATGACCGTAAATTTTTATTCTGTGGTGCATTTAATTTTTACATAAAATTTATAGCTTTTCAATAATTTTTATCAAATTAGTTTGAACGATTTAAATTAAGACCGCAATTTATTTGATTTTTAAACCCAATATTGATTAAAATCATTAAAATTTCAATTTCATCAAAGATTAATTTACCTTTAGTCTTTTACACATATTCGGTAAGAATGATTTATGTATACAGATATTTTCTTCATCGTAGAATATTCAGGTATTTATGAATTTCAAACTGTTAAAAAAAAGGGTTTGCTATTCAAGTCTCCTGTGAAACAATGGATAAATTTCTAAAACGATATTTTTTAGTCCTTTTCTATTTTATCCGTTTTAGTATTTGTTTTTCTACTCTTTTTATAAATTACAAATTAGGTGTAAATGTGATTTAAAAATTTTCTTCTCGTGAAAGTATGCATTGGAATTGATATTCGTTCTCAATAGGCTTTTGAAGAATTCGTGGCAACTTTTCAAGAAACACCTACCAAACCGACTAATAAAGTCTGGGTGAAAGCTGGTACATACGATGCTGGTAAAAGACGTGAGTGCCACAATTAATTAACGATTGGACGTCTAAATTTATTTGCTCGATAAGAAGAAACTTATCTTTAATATTTCCTTTTTTATTCCAATCACAGAGGAAGACACAAGAGAAAAGGGCAAACTTTATAAGCCTCAATCAAAAATATCAGAGTTGGTTGACAATAAATCATCGGCAGAACAAGCTCAAGAATATGCCAGACTTCTTGGCACAAGTGAGCGAAAAATGGACAGGCTTGGCAAAAAAAAGAAAGAAGGCGAAAAGAAAAAGAGCAATCTAGAATTGTTTAAAGAGGAACTTAAAATGATTCAAGAAGAGCGAGAAGAACGTCACAAGTATAAAGGCGTTGTTAAAACAGTTTTAACAACCACTTCCGAAGATCCTATGATGGCAGCTCTCAAATGCGTTGAAGGTAATTTATATTTAATTTTGAACTTATGCCTGCTTTAAGACACTGAGAATTTTTATACCACAAAAACTGAATTTGTGTCCTGAATCTCGATCACAATTCAAAAATCCTTTCCTTTCAATTTCCTTATAATTCTGATAGGTGGCATGCATTCATGTCCAGATCCACGAAAGGCTTCTCTGCGTAACTTCATTGATGATCCTCGCCTCCTAGCCTTAATGTATGAGGGTAATCCTTGTTCCCTTCTTTCATCCATATCTCTTATTATTTTCTTTGAAAAAATAACTTCAATATCTTCAAAATATTCGTTTTATGAATTCAGATGGTTCTTTCGACAACGGAGATCCCAATACAACAAATTTGTATCTTGGAAATTTAAATCCCAAGGTGAATAGGCAGATTCTTTTGGTGTTTAAGTTATTACAAAGGGAAGATGATATTTAATTATTTTTTCAACAGATTACGGAACAACAATTAATGGAGATATTTGGAAAGTTTGGTCCATTAGCAAGCATAAAAATTATGTGGCCTCGTAGTGACGAAGAAAAGGCTAGACAGAGAAATTGTGGATTTGTTGCGTTCATGAGCCGCAAAGACGGAGAACGTGCCCTGAAAAATCTTAACGGTAAGTTTGTTTCGAATTTTTTTTTATGAGCACGACCATGATGAAGGGGATGTCGATCAAAAAGATGTTAAAGATGGGACGAAATATGTGGAGGGACAAGCAAAAACTTACTAAAAGGCGTAGTTTTATTAATTTATAAAGTATACATATTCTAAGAATAATTTATTGTTTAATTATCGTATTGTATGTATTTTAAATTAGATAATTAAATTTTATACTAATCGGTACTTAAACTACTGCTTTTTTCATGTACAAATGGTAAAAATATTTCACTGGCATATGATGAGATAGGTCGAGATATAATGCAGTATGAGATGAAATTAGGCTGGGGTAAAAGTGTACCCATACCGCCATATCCTATATACATTCCACCTGCTTTAATGGAAATTACACAGCCACCTCCACCATCTGGACTTCCGTTTAATGCTCAGCCACATCGTCGCGACAAACACAAGGTACATCTATCAGACCAATCAAGGGGCGTTAATAAAAGCAATTCTCTATCAAGTTTTAATCACCTTCGTTTTATTGCTGTTCGACTTTACCCTCGATACTTATTAGCGTACATTAGGCATACAGCTTTTTCAAAAAAGCAGTTTACTTATTTCCCCTTTTTGCCCTTTTTCGTCCTGCATGACGAATATAGGCATCAAATATTAATTTGATTTAAGACTATCAAAAACTGACTTACCTTTTTTTTGCATCACCAAAGAATGGGGATTCAAACTTATTTTTAAATAATTTGTACCCTCATTCTTATAATTTGTAACATCAATTTCTGATGCGACGAATCTGGGTGATTTAAATTTAATATTTCTTTTGTTAGTTGTTTTATTAACGAAAACGAGACAATAGTTTAAGTTTCTCATAAGCAATAATTATATTCATGAACTTAATCCATTCGCCTTTATTGTGGAATCATGTAACTATATTTTTAAAACATAATCTCAGATACCACGTATTCGCAACCACCAGACCTTGGAGCCACAGGAGAAGGAAAACTTTGAAAAGGTAAAGCCATTGTCTTCTGTTAGAAAATACGCAAATTTTATTCGGCGATGTCCGGATCAAACGCCCTGATACTATCGAAGTGCCTTAGTACTCATCATAAGCTAAAAAAAATACTATTCATAAAATCTAGACTTTAATTTTATTAAGAGTTGATTGTAATGAAATATAAAATCTAAGTTTAGCATTTTGAAAATATTAGAAATATTAGAATGAATGAAAAAAGAATAGCTTGGTGTAAATTTGGTAAGTTGAAATTTTGAGACATAGACTTTATAAAAGCGGAGGTGCTCGTATAAAAAGAGTCATCCTACCGCGGTAAGGAACTTGTAAATCTCGCTCTAAAATTCCGTAAGATTTCTCTAATCCACCTTTAAAAATTGTATTGTCTTGATTTGGCGTCCATTCTTGGGGGTGCATTCTGGCGTTTGGGCTGGCATTCTGTACCTCTATCGTCTTACTGTCACTGTTGCACTGTGATCTGGGCCTTGACAGATTTTGCAGAATGCAGTTGTCAAAGTGGTTATTCCGACGGAAAGGTATTGTTAGATTTTAATCTTAAATATATACAGACTCCTGTAAGTATGATCGCATCCGCCTTTCCTCTCCACGATATTTTCCCTTTGTAAAATTAAATCCTTCGAGTATCATGGAAATTCAGTTATTTAATGAGACTGCGCGTTATAGGAACTTAGTCATGTTGATACATAGAATGGTGGAATTTGTTATTCGAGAAGGACCTATGTTTGAAGCTATGATCATGAATCGAGAAATCAACAATCCTATGTTTCGGTTAGTAATCGACTTTACTAACTAATACTCTAATTTTTATTATAACGACATTTGAAGTGTTAATTTTTTTCATTTGACTTATAGGTTTTTATTCGAGAATTATTCGCCAGCGCACACATATTATCGATGGAAGCTCTATTCAATTCTTCAAGGAGATGGGCAGAAAGAGTGGCAAATTGAAGACTTTAGAATGTTTAAAGGAGGAAGTGTCTGGAGACCTCCTCCAATAAATCCATGGACTCAGGGAATGCCCGAAGATTTAGTGGAACTGGAAGAGAGGCAAGAACCGAGAAGAGGCAGTTTATCAAACAGGTATTATATTATTTACTATACAAATATTTTTTAGGAAAGGACAGTCTTAATTTCATTTTTGGACTTTATAGCCAAAGAGATCGATTGGAAGACTTGTTACGGAGCATTTCTCCTGAGCGAATAAAAGTTGCGGAGGCAATGGTATTCTGCATCGAACATGCAGAGGCAGCAGAGGAAATCTGTGATTGCATAACAGAATCCCTTTCAATCATACAAACACCTGCAAATAAGAAGATCGCAAGGCTTTATCTCATTTCTGACATTTTACACAATTGTGGTGTTAAAGTCACAAATGCAACGATTTTCAGAAAAACGTACGTATCTATTTCCTGTATTTATTCTTGATTTGAGATCCTAAGGCATTCTAAATTTAAATAATAATTTATATCAAATGTAGATTCGAATCCCGCTTGCAAGAAATATTCGTAGAAGTCCAGCAAGCTTATAAGCAATTCGATAGTAGACTGAAAGCAGAAGGATTTAAAGCTCGAGTTATGAGAATATTTAGAGCCTGGGAAGATTGGGCTGTTTATCCCAGGGATTTTCTAGTCAGATTGCAAAATACTTTTCTTGGTCTTGTCACGGTGAGTATCTTTTCCTAATGAAACTTGATCAGGGTGAAAAGCGGCTGTATTAAACTAAATGTATATTACACTTTGCAGCCTGATGAACCTGAAGTGGAAAATGATGAAGATATCGATGGCGCACCGCTTTCGGATACAGATGCAGAAACAGCAGAAGATTTAGATGGTGTTCCACTTGACGGCGCTGCTCTTCTTAAAGGCGCTATAAAACTTGGGCTCACACCTCAAGCAAGTTCTCATTACGATGACATCGACGGTGTACCGAGTAAGTATAATTCTTTTCTACTTACTATTTAAATATTTTTAATATTTTACAAGGTGAAAATGCTATAAATTGTAATTGAAATTACGTTATTAGTGGATGAAGATATCGACGGAATTCCAATGGAAGACTACGACAGTGAAAATGCGAAAATCAAAGATGACGACAAGAAGGCAGCTATGCCAGCTGGCTTTGTCCCTTCAAGGTGGGAAACTGTAGATCCGGATCAGGTTGAGGCGCAAGCAATGACGACAAGCAAATGGGAGGAATTGGGACAGAACGATGACTCGAATTCGCAAGATGCTAGTATGGATTCTAGGTAGTAGCTGCGTTTCTACTTTTTAATACTTTATAATCTTCCTTGAATTTCACTAATTTTTTTTTCATATTTTTCTTATGTGTTTGAATTGAATTCCAGTAGCCGAGATAACAACGATATTATTCAATTAAATTCCAGTAGCCGAGATTATAATGAAGAAAGGCGGAACCGGCTCCGAGAAATCGAAGTAAAGGCCATGCAGTACCAGGACGAATTGGAGAGTGGAAGAAGATCCTTAAAAAGTGGAATGACAATTCAGGCACAAGTGGAACATTATAGAAAGAAATTAATTAGAAAGGTAATCTTGGGTTTGTTTCTTGATTTCAATTGGTTCTATATTGTAAGCGTTGCAAATTAATTATTGTTTTTATTGTAGAGTGAGAGAGAAATGAAAGACATAAAGAATGAAGATCGGGAGGATGATAGGAGAAGGGAAAAAAAGCGAAGCGTCTCACCAGATTCACCAGTTCATTATAGAGACAGGAGGAGAAATTCCCCAAGTCCTCCTCCAAAGAGTAGCAGTCGATATAGGTGAGTTGTAATTTTGATCTCTCTAGAACACTCGCCAAATGTTAAATCCAAGGTAGAACTGAAATTACATGAAAATGTAATATTTTCAGATCGCGTAGTAGATCACCACAGCGTAGTAAACGCAGATCTCGATCGCCGCACAAGAAACGAAATCCGATCACTCCATCGCCTCCTCGAATTCGTCGATCACCTTCGCCTTCTTTTTCTTCGAGATCATCACGTAGATCACCTGTTAGCGAACGTAATGATCGAAAAAGACGAGTACGATCGCCTTCTCTATCGCCACCTCCTCCGCCAAGAACTTCCTCAAAACACAGAGCCAGCAGTCCACCATCACCTTTGCCCCGAAAGCACAGGCATAAGCATAAATATTAAGCTCAAGTTTTCGTATATACACCTCAATCAACTGAACAGATATTGAGTTACGAATCAAGGTAAAGTGAAGCCTCATCACAATCTTCGATTTTTAATTGAAAATTAATTAAGGTTCCAGCATAATTTGCATTAATTAGTATAAATCATAAATTTTCAGGGGCCTTTTAGAGCTTTCCGATTCGAGTAAATATGACCGTATTGTACATTCTCCGTTTTACACTTATTTAATTAATAATTAAACATCACCGTTCGGTGTACTGCGATGTGTATTTCGGAATGCATTCAGTGACACCAAAAATTTGTATTATAATATTTGTAAATTGCTTCGGTGACAACACTCATTGATCAAAGTGATTCGAATTAAAATATTTCCACCTTCGATTCATCGTCGCAAGTCCGAAACGTCTGTTAATATAATTGCTAAGTAATAAATTAGATGAAAAAGAAATACTTCCTGAATCCTTTTTCATATCATTTTAAAGTTAGATTTATTGCCTAATTTCAAAATAGTGCATTTAACATCTTTAAAATTATTTTTTGTATCATGATAAGGAATAAATTATTTGAGTCAAGAGTTTCTATCTTTTCTTATATTTTTATAACAAAGATAATCATAAACGTACATATTTCAACGGAATATTTCTCTTAAAAAATATGCAACACTTCAATTTTTCATTGAAATCCGTAGACAGTTGTTTTTCTTGGGGTTGTTGTAATAGGGCCAGAAAAATTTTCTATTCGCCAATTTCCACTCAAACTTCTTGTCAATATTTGGACTCAGGAACAAAAAATATGGATATTTTTTTTTAAGTAGGATGTGTTTCAAATATTAATAACGTTATTTAACGTTGCTCGAATTATTATGTTATTATGTTTAATTACTTTGAAGACTAAAACTAGAAATTGCAAAGAGCAGTAAATTTAAAACTATAAGTGATTAGTATTTCTCAAGAGAATTATTAAAACAAAAAATAGTTGTCTAAAATTCAAAAGAGTTATAGAATTTTATTTATTTTATCGCTTTATTGACTATATCCTATAATCATAAAGCAAGCCACGAGATAAGTAACGGCTTAGATATTTACAAGGACACATGATCGTTTGAATTAGTAAGAAGCAGTCATTCTATTTAATAATCTAGATAATAAAAAAAAAAACCGAGTTAATGAAAAATAAACGTGCAAAGAGGAAGAAATGAGGAATAGAAGTGAGATTTGAAACTAATTATCAGGTCCCTGGAGACAGAAATATAAAAATTATTATTTCTACAGTAAATTTTAATTAAAGCTTTATATTTTGATAATTAAAATTGTCTCGAAATTTTCAATACCTTCGATTTAGAAATCAGTTTACTAGAAGATTTGCTTAATATAATTTAAAGATTAAAATTTAAATACAAACCTGCAGATGTGGATTTCTCAATTCTTCGCTAGTAGTTAAATCCGGAGTGGTCGAAAGATTAGCGATATTATTCGTTTCAGGAACAGCTGCGCTACTAAATTTTGTATTTAATCCCATCTGAGTTTTTTGCGTCGTCCCAGCTTCAGCTTCTTTAGGTGCCTTAACGTCTGTCAATGCAGTAAAAAATAATTTCTCTTTCAGATAAATTAATTTTAAAAATAATTCCTTGTATACAAGTAAATTAAACAACAAAATTCCTGTTGGATCCTCCCTGCTCAGATCTTAATTAAACCAATACGAATGGAGAGGAATTGTCAATTCATAAAAAAAGAACACGAAACCGACATTTTTTATTTTTCGTACATTAATTTTGATGCGAAGAATTACGAACACAAATAATAATTATATTAGGTTCATGCATTTTTTCTAAAAAAAAAAAAAAATAGTACGAAAATAATCGAAATAATGTAACATGGGAAGATAAAAATGTATTAAATTATTAATTATTTTAAGTTTTTTAAAGTTCTTGGTTAGATGAAATTGAGCTACGTACAAACGTATCTTATTTGCTATTTACGTTTCCATCCTTTGATATCTTCGTCTTCTTCTTCTTCTTCATCTTCTTCCTCATCTTCTTCATCTTCTTCTTCTTCATCATCGCCTTCACTTTCGGTTGGAGTTGGCAATTTTCCATATTTGGCTTCCAATTTGGCAACCAATTCACTATCATCAATTTCTTCTATTTCTTCATCATCTTCATCTTCTTCTTCCTCTTCACCTTCAAGTTCCTCTGAATCTGTGATCTGTTCACCATCTGAAGTTTCTGTATAATCCTCTTCTTCAGAAGCTGTTTTTGCCTCAGTTTGAATATTCGATTCTGTAATAATTATTAATTAAATAATTATTGGATTTATTCTATAATAATTCCAAAGCTCTTAAAATTTTTTAAGTTTTGTAATTTTCGTTTTTATTGTCTGTTAATGTTTCAAATTGTTTTAAGCTTCAGAAGAGTAACTAAAAAAATTATTTTTTCCTATAATTTTAAAAGATTTACATTTATGTTTCTAATTTGTAAAATGAAAATAAAGAGCCATTTATTCGTACCTTCTTTGGGTTTAATTAACTTTTCTGCCTGCAGATCAGCGACCTTTTTCACAGCTATTTGATCCAAAGCCTCATCGGATCCAAGAGTTTTGTACTTTGCCCTCAGATCTTCATAATTTTGAGTTTGTTTTCTACTCGGAAATTCTTGTGTCGACTGTTTCGTTGAAATTTGTTTGATGTGTGGAGGAGGGACTATAGTATTTCGACGAGTTAGATCAGGGAGTTCCTCGATTCCAATCAGATTCTCTGGAATATCAGCATCACCTAAAAAAATTAAAGTGTGGTTCTAAAGTTAGCTTAATTTTCAATAAGATAAATTCTTAGCAAAAATAAAATAGATTAAAAGAGAAATGAAAACATTCCAATTAATAACTTGTTAAGAGTGGAGAATGCTGTATGTTACGAAATAAGAAATTATTAAAAAATATATTAGGAGACTAGAGAATTAATTACATATAACTAATGAATTAAATACATGATTGAAAAATTAAAGACACTTACCTGAAAGAAATTTTAATCTCGTTGGAATTTTTATTGAAATGGTTAGTTGAAGATGACAGCATTCAGCATGCTAATTTTTTTTATGTGCACTAAACACGTTAATTAGGCACCGAAGCACGATAAGAGTTTTTAGTGAAAAATCATTCGACATTCGTTTTATAGACGATTTTATCTGATGTTTATTAAATGTTAACCGATAGCTAGTATCAACGATTTGATGGAAAATATGAAATGTTAGGTAGGAGATAAACATATATGTAACGTGATTTACCGTTATTCCATCGTCTTACGAGAACAAAGTGCGCAGCAACGACAAGTGCAACACCAACTCCGAACTTCACTGCCACTGGAACCACCATATTTTAATTTCCCATTTCTTCGTTTCAACAGAAAGCAATGATTTTTAAAATGATTTACTTTCGTACATTGGTCCCTAACATTAAAAATGAAATAAGAAATCTCCTTATAGAATATTGAAAATAGATCATAGAATAAAAGTAAATAAACTAAGAGCATGGAGGATCACTGATTTCGTTTAATAATAAATTAAAATAAATTAAATACGAATCTCTACTAAATAATCCTAAATGAAGAAACTTACCACTTGAAGCTTCTTCTTCTTCTTCCTCCTTTTCTTCTGTTTCTTCAACGTCATTTAAAACTTCTTCCGGTTCTTCCTCATCAACCTAAATTAGGAACAAGAATCTTAGTAATAAATACAATTATTACATTTAGTTTCTTTTCAGGATCAAAAATTAAAACCTACTTCCTCCAGAGGTTCAGCACTATTATCAATTTCGTTGATGCCTGGAATTGCCATGAATTCATCAAGAGCCTCATCATCAAATTTTTCTTCAGATGCTTTTACTCCTTCAAGACTATCATCAAGATCAGTCTCAGTTTCATTTAAAATTTCCTCGTTGGCATTACTACTTTCTTCTCCACTTTTATCTTCAACTTCTTCTAGGACACCGAGCTCATCAGTTTCTTCAAAATTGTCTTCGTAACCCTCGTCATTATTTAATTTCTGATTTTCTTCACTGTCGTCTAACATTTCACCTTCTTCTACAAAAATTCAAAAACTCAAAATTATCAATCCAAATTAAAGATGACATATTTAAGAAGTTAATTAAGAAGAGAAAATATTTTACCAGGCGAATTAAATGTTTCTTTTTCTCTGCCATCTTCATAATCAACTTCATCCTCTTCTACAGATTCTGCAGCATCTTTATCAGTTTCTTCATGTTCGTCATCCTCTCCTTCTTCTCCATCTTCGTCTTCTTCATGAGAATCTTCTTCATCACCAAGGCCCTCGTCATGATCGTCATCTTCCTCAGACTTTTCATCTCCATCTTCTTCGTGTTCTCCACTTTGAACTTCTTGATCTGCATGTTCTTCGTTATGAAGAAACGAAACGTCATCCACCCAACCGTCAAAGATCATTGCCCATTGTGACGAAGCGATTGGAGTATCAACTAAAAAATTTTGCAATAATTTAAAACTCGATACACTATTTACAGATAAATTTAACTTAGAACATAAAAAAGTGAATTTTAGAATCTTTCAAATCCAGAAATAAGCAATCTCATAAATTCAAAAATGAAAAACTTGATCTTACCATCAGTCGCCCCTCTGTACTCAAAAATAATTATGCCGATTAATCCAATAAGGATTGCTGAGAGGGTAAAAAAAATAATCCTAGCACACCAGTGTCCACCCGTACTGCTTTCTTTATCAATATGTATCGCAACACTTTCCACATTTTCAGTGGGACTCACTAAAGTTGGTGGTGGAGTACCAGCCTCGTCTTCATCTGGGAAGAATAAAAAGATGCATGAGTTTTCAAAAACCAAAATATTTTTTTAATACCTAAACACTTTGTAACAAATCTGACAAAAATTTCCAACGATTTTAATTTTAAAAAAATATTTCCATAAAAAAATAAAACAGATTAACAGAAAATTGATAGCATACCACAACTTGCACCTCGTATCCTTTGAATAGTATACTCTCCATCGGCTAAAAATGTATGGAAAAGAAATTGAAACGAATTTGAACAAGTAGAAAGCTGAACTCAAAATCAAATTTCAAAATTAGGCAAAAAATTAATTAAGAATGTATTATATCAATACGAATTCAAGATTAGCTAAAAATATTAATAAGTAATATTTTGGATACGTTTTTAATTCAAAGAGAATTTTTTAATTTTTTTTATTTTATTTAAATTATATCATAGAATTCTTAAATAATTCCGCTGATGAATGCTTTCAGAGTGGATCATACACTTTAGTCTATTTTTGTAAAGCAAAACGGTGGTCAGCCTAAGCTTTCCGAGCTTAAATTTTCTTATTTGAGCTATAATGCCAAACTATTATTTGACTTCATCTAATCTATCACTTTTCGAAGAAAGCATACAAGATCTACATTTATTTAAAACTCTAATTTTTTATCTAGTATATTATATCAGACTAAATTCTTATAAAATGAATTAATATGTTTCTTAACTTTAAAAAATAAGTATACTATCTGCTAATAAATTTCAAAAATTAAACTTATAGACAAATAAGATAGTTCAAATCTTTAAAAATAAATTGTAATACCTACAGAATTCTAAAATAACTTGCGGTATTGAGAAGATGAATTACATAATTTACAATATTTCCAAAAATTATCAATATTGAAAAAATTAAAAAAAAAAAAATAAATAAATAAATTTATAAAGAAATTGAAAAAAAAGCAATTTATTTTTGTTTTATTTATTTATAGAAAATACAGATAATTCACAGAAAATTGCGAAACAAAGTAATATCTCAACATGCGTTTATTTTTATAAAAAAAAGAATTATTTAAATTTTAAAAATTAGACTGAAACTTTATTAATCAAGTGGAGAAGAAAATATAGTTAATGAAATTATCTGGAGAAATTGAAGGTACAAGTGTCAATTTAAAATACGCATTTTCTGAAACAGAAATTAGGAAAACACGCGTAGCTAAAAATATCTCGGAGGCAGGAGACTCGTGTTACGAAAGTTCATTACCAACTCAAACTCACTATCGTTCATCTTACCTTTCTTACGTCTCTTGTCTTTTCGTTTTCTCGGCTGAACATCTCCCGACATTTTACTAAACAAACTCTTATTTCAACTTAATGAATCACTGGTTCCTCACGAATTCCCAATGTCAAAAGCGCTGGAACGTGCCTCGGAAATTTGATTTTGCGGTCTGCTCGAATGATGCTGCCAACACCTCTGTTGCTCAATGAGTAAAATCTCTAAGAGATTTCCCAGGAGGTACGTTAAAGTCACTAAGAATTTCACTAAAACTTGAACTAGTAAACTGAGGAAAATAAATCTAAATCGATTAATTAAGAAAGAAGAGATTAAAATTGATAGCAAAGATTTTAAAATATAAGTAGATCTTTTGTAATAAAATGAACAATCATTAAACGATTTAAAAACTTTTTATTACAAATTACAGAACGCAATAATGTACAATATAATCGCGTAGAAGAATTTTGAAAATAAAGTACTAAATTTAAATTGCTAAGTTTTTTGTAGTTAATACTTACAATAGTTAAAAAGAAATTAGTATATTCTGAAGCTAAGTTTCCAATTGGAAACTAGATTTCTGAAGGCTTAATTCGCAGAATTACAGGAACACTCGATGGAGGCAAAATTGCCAATTCCGTGACGACAGCTGTGACTAAATCCGCCGGGGTGACGTCGTAAGTTATATTGAGAAGATTCAAAGATTTTTTGCTCTTCCAGTTGGCGAGGGAAGATTTTTTCGTACCGTTCAAAAAAGTCTCTGTAAGTGCATCTGCATCGCCTGCAATTATTTAAATTAATCATAACAAGTGTAAAAAATTGTCATACAAACTTGATCTCTAGAGAAAATAATGTATTTCAGAATTAATTAAAAATTAATTCTTCAGTGATTGCTTACCTATTTCGTTGTAGACGATAGAATCGGTTTGAGCTCGTTCACAGGATTTGTGCGTTTCACAAGCAACTAGAACTGGTACATTAAAGGCTTTTGCCATGAGTGCAACTTGTGCTGTTCCAGCTCTCGACATCACTGATCCATTGGCTAATATTGCGTGCGCACCAAGAAATACTTTACTCACCTGTTAATAATAATGAATAAACTCATGAAATCCTATTATTTTATTTCTAAATTCAATTTTTAAGTACTTTACATTTATTTATTTCTATACTGACCTTAGGCATTATAAAACTAAGAGCGTGTATCAAAATATAAGTGCATTCTATTCCGTGCTTTACTAATCTTTTCAACATTTCTTTGCCCTCATACCAGGGTCTTCCATCAACTACAACAACTTCAAATTGTTGACCTGCTGTATGTGCATCGCACAATATTTTGTGAATTAAAGATGAGCTGTAAAATAAAGTCGTTGGTTAATATTATTTTACATCTGATACTAATTTTGAAGCAATGGAAATTACACTATACTTACAATCCATAAGTTAAAATAACATCTCCTTTGGATATTTTAGTCTGAATTTTTATCGATATCGCTTTATCGGCAAGTAGGATCTGTTCTTGAATGTAAGTGTCAATTGCACTGCCCAACTTTACTTTTGCCTGTTAAGTAACGGATTTTTAATATAGTTATAAATTATAAATTTTCTAATAAAACCAAAGTTTAAATTATTTTTATCACACTTACTTCATGATCCGAAATCGTGGAAGGTAACAAAGACATTTGCCACTTGAGATGCTTCAAAGCGTTTTGCATCGACACAGCTAAAGGTCTGCAATGGTGTAAATAAGCTGCTGAATCTTGCAAACTTGCTTCCAATCCTCTAGTAAAATCCGCTTGTGAAGGTCGTTCAAAATCTTCCACGAGATGTTTAACCGCCTGAAGAAGAGCAACACATCTAGCATTGCTTCCTACGATAATCTTACTTGCATATTTGATTCCTAGTTTCCTAATTTCAGGATGAATTTGTGTACCTAGTGCAGAAACATTAGCCAAAGAAAGTTCTCTTTCATGATACAAATGTTTGAATAAATTCACTTCATGCGAATTTTCATTCGAAACTATTTTTGGAGACATTTTCTTTATTGGTTGAGAGCTTTGTGGTTTAGTATCTACTTTCGGAGTCGGTGTTGACTTCTTTTTATCAGTTTGTTCTTGTTTAGCTGTTCTTTGAGCTTCCTTTTTAGCTGCTCTTTGAGCTTCCTGTTTTGCTCTTCTCTCAGCTCGCAATTGAGCTTTGCTCTTTTCTTCCGTGGTTTTTGGCACTTTCATATCTGGAATTTGAGTTGTACTCTTTTCTTCTGGTTTCTTTTCCACCTCTTTTGGAAGATCTTCCATTGTAACTGAATTCGGAAACTGAATCTTATCTAATTCCTTTTTGATATCCTCTAATTCCATTTTCATAGAGTCGTAGTCAAGACCAGATTTTGCTTGAGATTCTTTGGAAGTGACTTTTGTATCTTTAGATTTAACTTTTGCCTCCTTAGGGTTTACTTTAGTTTCTTTAGAACTTTTCTCAGCAACTTGTTTGTTGACTTCAACTACGTCAGTTTTTTCTTTTACTTTATTTTTGGCAGCTGCCTTAGCTGCTTTCTTTGCTTCACGGTCGACTTTTACTTGCTCTCTCGACTTTTCTTCGGGATTCATTTTTGTACCTGACAATTTTCCAGAAGGTAGAGGTATACTGTTTAACTTGGCAACAATATCTTCTAACGTAGAAAAGAAAGTATCATTATAATCAGTTTTTAAGCTACTTTGTTTCGACTGTTTCAACAAATCCGACAGTCCTTGATTTAAATTTTGACTAGAGGCCGAGCTAACTTTATTCTCTCGTTTTTTGCTTTCGGAAACGTTTAAATGAGGATTCGATAACTTTTGTGTGAGAGACTCTGATTTCAATTCATATTCGTTGATAACCGTTTTATTTTGAGAACTAATCAGACTCGTATTGGCTCTGACATTTTTTTTGTTTTCTGGTTCTCTTTTGGTTAATTTTTTTCCTATATCTTCGTTCTTTTCGGCATTTGCGTTGGATGAATCGTTTTCAGTAGCCCTGCGGGCAATAACCAGTTTTTTCCGTCGGAGGTGTCTCGCTTTTGAACGAGTAATCTTCGGCTATGAAATGTAAACATTTTTATTAAGAAAAACATTATAATTTCGTTTATCAGATGTAGATAAACTAATTTGTTGAGTTAAAACTAATGTTTTAATTGTTTTTGTACGATCAACAATATTACTATGAGCTCTGGAAAACTACAAATGTTTAGAATTTTAAAATAAGTTGAAAAAGTTTTTATTTAAAAGTAGCATGCTAAACTATAAGAAAAATTCACTCGAGAAGAAGCATTCAAATTCTAGCTTTTAAATAATTGATTGAAATTCATGCAAGAAGAAAAATTGTGTTCAGAGGGTAATTCAACTAGAATTAGAAAAAAAGTTGATTTGTATTTGCTAATGAAGAAATTTGCCTTGAAAACGGTCTTCTACTAGTCTTAATGTCTGATAAAATATTCACTATAAAATTATTAGATACAAAATGATAATGAGAATCTTATCAAACAAAATGTTTTGTTTAATACCTGCAAGATCTATTAATATTTTGATGAATGAAACAGTCGTTAAATAGAGATGTTATTTAGTCATAACAATCATGCTCTGGTTATCTAAAATATAGACGTTTATTTAGTGGATGTAGGACAATTAATATAATTTATCCCAAAAATAATAACGAAAATTTAAAAGAAAGAAGATGGAACTATCTACAAGAAATAAAAAGGATAAAATATTTTGTTATAAGGGATGAAAGATAATTAGAGATCAATTATAATTCATAAAAACACTACACTATTAAAAAAAATACTAAATTAATTATGGAAAATGGAGTAAAAAATAAAATTTGCATAGCAGAGTTTCACTGACAAGGATATGTTCTTGATTTTAAAATTTGTAATTTCGACAATAATTATTAAAAATCTTCATTTCAGGAAGAAGCTTTTTAAAACGCTTTTTTAAGCTTTTTTAAATTAAATTGATTATAATAACTGTTATTTCTTAAACAATAATTATTTATAACTTTTAAAGACTCCTTTGAAGACAACGAAAGCTTGATTACTAAAAATTGAAATAAAATTATGTTTTGAAATATAAATTTCACCACATAATTTATTCAGTACTTTAATTGATGAATTAAATTTATTGAAGCTGAAAAACATTAAAAACTACCACATTATTAATTATGCTAATAAACATGAAATTCAAATCATGTTTCTCTAATTCTGAAACTTTTGTTATTTTGTAAACCCACAGACTTGCTGGTTTAAAATTATAAGACATTGACATTGAATCAATAAAACTATTTAACTTGACTTAATCTCCTTGTCAATAAATTAATGAAAGGTACAGAACTACAGAATGAAAAGATACTACTGCAATTGGAGCGTTTGTTATAATTTGCTATAATTATTTCTCAAGATACCTGCTGTTCCATCCTGATTAAAAAATGCTCAGTTCATTCGGACTTTCGCAGTGTCCAGCTACGAAAACAAAGCCCAATATTTATAATCTAAACTACATCACCATTGAAATATTATATATAAATTAAAAAGTTACGCATAATTTACATATTCGAAAAAAAGACCGTAAGGAAGTTTTGTCAAAAGATTTTGAGGTTATATAAAAATTATTAGGTTATCTATTTTTAGTTTGCAAATTCAAGACTTGAAGCATAAGAAAACTAGAGATTATGGAGGAACTGCTTGTTACTAATAAGGCTAATAAGTTAAATTAGAAAGAGGTAAAGATCAAGGATCATCGTGACCTCACCATATATGTTTCGTAAATTCTAACCTATCTAGGGTCATGATTGGAAATATTGAATTGTTCAGCCCCAGTACCGATAAAATACTCAAATAAAATCTTACCTCGCAAAATATAAAACTGATGAGTAGATAATTCAATCAACAACAGTTATTTAATAATCTCATATCAATCTAGAGTATTTTTATAGAAATTTCAACATATGTTTACATCATTTTACATCAGTGGTGATCAGTGGTCCTAACGCCCCCAACTCGAGCCCCGTACTCTACTGCGCATGCGTCGCACTCGATACCTGATTGGTTGCTATTCGCGCGCAATTTGAAATGCTAAAAAATATTATGCATTTCAAATTACGCGCGAATAGCAACGAATCAGATACCGAGTGCAACGCATGCGCAATAGAGTACGGGGCTCCAGTTGGGGCTACTGGAACTGGTGCTACTGGTTTACACATATTACATCATCATTTGCCTTGATTGTATGACTGTATTACACTGTATACCTACTGTACTTTACATCCTCTTTACATCGCCATTTTGTTGCAATGTGGCGAATATGAACTTTCCAATTCCAAATTGCATGCCAAATTATACATTTTACTTATATAATTAAAAACAAGAAACAATTTTTAAAAAATGGTATTTGAAAATTGTAAAAATAATTTTTATTTATTTTAGATTTCCGCCATCTTAAATTTATAGTAGGCTCTAAGAGAAATTGAACAATGAGGATTGGTTTGAATTTTTGGCGGGAATAAGTTCTTTACAAATTCACGGGCATGCGCAGAGTTATTAGTTAATCCGTTATACAATTTATGGAATCAGATTTGAACAGTTTTGCTCTGGTTTTACACTTAGAACGAACTTTTCATTATCGTGTTCCATTTTCGGTGTTTAAAGTCTTACTCGTGAATTGTTTTGGATTTCTCGGAAACATAAAGTGTATCGTGAATCGTGATCAATGTGTCGAACAATCAAAAATCATTACATTTTCTATAAAATAAGGTTATATGCTTGCCGCATGAATATTATGCTTTGCGATGTCGAAAACCTATATAAGTACATATAAACCATATAAACAATGGTTTATGTGTTTTTTCCTGAATATTGCTGATTTTATCAACACTGCGGACTTTGGATTGATAATTGGTCAGAAGGTAATTGAAGTGGTATGTATGACTGCGGATTTGCGAAATTACATTTTTTTGAATCTAGAATCTAAATAATTTATATTTATCAATTTTATTATTGCACTTCTAAAAAAAATATTTATTCTTAAATTCTTATTTTGCTTCTAAAAAATTAAAATTAATTTACAAAAAGTATTTGGTCAATAATTGTTATTTTTAGTTATATATACTTTAAAAATAATTTTTGTCTGCTTTCCAGTTATCGGCGGCCATCATGAATTGGAAAAATTAAACAACGCGGATTGGTCGAGAATTTTAGCGGAAATATCTAACGGTCATGCGCAGAGCTGTTTCTTTTTCGAAATCGGATTTGAAAAGTTCTACGAATTCAACGTATTCCAACGAATTCTCAGAACCGTATAAATTGCGTTCAATTTGCGTTTTTCGGAGACGCGCTAGTGTTATTTTCTTGTGTTTTTTGGTAATCTAAAGTGTATTACGAATTGTGGATGAATAAGTGGACTAAAAATCATAAGATTTTCTATAAAATAAAGTTATCTGACTCTTGTCGCATGAATTTAGGACACGCAATTCGGTTGTGCGGGTTTGAGATTGTCGGTTGTGGCAAAAATGTCATCTCCGTGATCGATTTTGCCGGGATTAGGTGTCGAATTATCTATTTTGTTTTGATTACATTCTCAAGACATTCAGGCGTCGAAACGATGAAAAAAACATTTGAGCCGTTTGAGCACAATAAAAGTGGACATCACTTTTGTAGGGTTATGTGGTACGTATAATTTTACACTAGGTCGTTAGTTTCTCCGCAGATTTATAAAACTACAATTTTTTGGAATTGTGATTTTGTACAGTAATACTAATAATATATATACTTAATATAACCTCATATACGCATATTAAAATTAATTATGTTTTTTTTATAGGATTTTCGTCAAACAATCTGTATTATGAAGGACGTGGAGTTTGTGTGTAATTTACGACGGAGTCGTTTGATTGTAAACAATAGAAGTCATATTTTTCCGAATATTGTTAATTTCACCAACAAAAGATCTTGGACCGCAAATTGAGTGATGTTTAAGGTTTTTGGTCAGAAGATAATTGAAGTGGTACGTATGATTGAAATTAATAGGGCACTAAGGAATTATACAGCTTTTTGAAATTTTTACATATTTAAAATTGAGTCTCAAACTAGCATTTACAAAATTGAGCCCTCTTATATTACTTGACAGCTAAATTACTTATATAATTTGCCTTTATAATTACTTATAAATATATTATAATTATAAAAACTTTTTAAATTTTATTTTTCTTCAGGGTTCAATATTGAATTTGTTATGTAGGTTTTATGTGTTGCTCGAAAAAATCTTTTCTTTCCTTTAATTACATTATTCTGCAAATTTAGTAATAATCTTTTATCTTTTTCAGATGTGATATAGTGCAAATTGATATGGGAAGATGGAACCGTAAGAATAGCGATATTTTGCAATCAAAAGTGTGTACAGGTAAAATACTATTTTATAATCTATAATAATCAATCTCCGAGCATAAAAATGAGTTTTCAGGTTCCTACAAATAATTATTTATAGTAATTAATTCAATAAGTCTCTATTATGCGAACTTTTCATAATTAATCTTTAAATATTTAAATTACTTATCTTTTTCAGATAAAATATTCGTCAGACGATCTGAATTATCAAGGACGTAGATGGTATTTCCCAGGATCCAAAACACGAGGTTGCAGATGGTAAGTCAGTTTTAGAGTTCCTCCCGTATTCATCATACCCGGGATGACATGTCCGTAACTCCGTATACGGGTACGAATGCGGGTTGTAATTTTATAAAATCATACATAGTGACCGCTGGTGCTCAACCAGCGAGTGGACATTTTATTTGATATTTTAGATTAGGATACTTTTCTTGGATTCTCCTTTGTTTTAAAATTTCTTCAATTTCAGATCGGGATTACTATACTGTAATTTTAGAATTCTCTTCCTCTCGTGATTTGTAACAGAAATTTTGATTATAATATATATTAGCTCTATATAACTTTATATAGAGATCAAACCATGAGACCAAGAAAAGTCGGGGTGATTCTCTGATCAAAGGAACTTTAAATCGGTTTTGATGATAAAAATTTCTTTAGACACACTTATATCCTTTGATATGATGATGAAGCCCCAGTCATCACTTTTTAAATTCATTTTCTGTGCTTTTATAGTTTTTCTAGAAAGAATCTTAATGGTTCCGAAGTAAAATAGATATTATATTGTTTTATTTTGTAATAACTAAAGTTGAAAGAATGACTTTTAATTGTTTGTATTTTTTGAATGAATAGTAGTTTGCCAGGGTGTCTAACGACCTTCCTTCTATTGTTAACCCTTCACATATTATATTGGAATATTGAAAAGTCAAATTAACTTCAAACCTAGATAAATTGTATTATAGCTAAACATTGTATTAATATTAATTAATTTATCATTTTAAATTTCACTGAATCTATTTTCGTCCTTATTCCTCGAATTATTAGTAAAATAAAAGGGGAACGGACAACGGAGTATTTCCAATTCATTCGAAAAATGAAATGGGAATTTAGACTTCAGTATTTATAACAGAAAATAAAAGTTAAATTCGAATCACTTTTTGTTGGCAGACTGCTGCGGCAATTCTCTAATTAATTATTAGCATTATTTTTATTTAAATGACTAAAACATATTGTTAATATTTACAATTGTATTTTAACGAGATTTAGTTTGGAATATTTCAAATATAAAAATTTTCAGTATTGAAAGACTGAAAATTGTTAGACACCCTATGATTTCTTTCAATCAAATATTTTTCAATTTACTTTAGATTAAAATAAGGAGTTTATAAATAGTAAAATCTTGATTCTTTTTTAAAGTAGCTGATTAAATAATAGAGTAGGATGTTTTGTACTAATGGTTTAACCTATGGAATGTTTGCGTACACCGTTTTATTTTTTAATCAAGTAAGGCACAAATTGTATGTGTGTGTATTTTCTTATATTTGCGTCTTACTTGATCATTTCAAACTTTCTATCTTTGTATTTTATTTGATTAAATTAATGATTATTTAATAAAATATGTTTGATAGAATTAATATACGACTTTAAATATAAATAGAATTTAATAACAAGCAATGATTCTTATATTTTAAAAACGGTGTATGATTTCAGGGTTGGAGCTGGTATGTGTGTGCCCTAACGTGGCCCATAAGCTCAGGTGTCGGATGCGTCCCGGGACGTAATCCCTAGGTTTAGGTACTTTTGCACCGGGGCGGTGAGAATGAGAAACGTGGAGTGAGTGTGTTGGTGTGATTGTTTTTTGAATTTTTAAATATAGCTAGGAATAGGCAGGTCCTTTTTTCTGGAATGACTGTTTAATTTTAAGTAGGTAGAGCCGGAGTGAAATATTGTCTCGCGCTAATACAGTATTTTACTCTAAAGAAAATTGATATTATTTCTGGAGTATCAATTTTAAGTTAAGGAATAATAATTATCCTTTAACTTACAAAATTGTTTTGATGGCAATATCAATCAGCGTATAAAAATCAATGCGTACTCACACTCAAAATAGAGTACAAAAATATCGAGTACAAATCCCCGAAAATGAAAAGGGGAACTGTATGTTAAATGTTCGTCCATTTTTAATGCACGGACATTTAAAAATTTCTATTTTCCACGTTAGTCACTATGATGATTTTTATTATTGACTTTCTGTTTTAAAATTGTTGTCTGTGTTTGCTTTTCTTTCAGGATGTTAAAACTTTTTTTTTTTACGAATGAAAATTATTGGGTGGGTTAAAACCATGAATTGAAAATTAATTCTTCGTTCCACTTTTTTCATAAAAATTGGAACTTGTCTTTCTTGAAATGTTTTTTTCCACTTTTTTTTGTACAAAAGTCGTAACTTGTCTTTCATCTAATATTTCATTCTACTTTTTTCATAAAAGTCAGAACTTGTCATTCTTCCCACAGGAATTTGTTTACAGTATTTTTTGTTACGAACAGAGAATATAAAAGTGTATTGTGTGTTTTTTCAAAAATTATTTCAGCTAAGTATATTTTTCCTTTTTACATTATTATTATTATGTAATTAATTTAATCCTTTTTATTTTCGTTTGGAATGTTGCACGTTCTAACGAAAATTATAGATTAAATAAAATTTTATCATTTTTATTTTTATGCAATAATTGTTCATTTATAGGTGGCGAATCATTCTATTAAAAGCACTTTTATCACTTTTACTGATGAAAAAATTGGATGAAATTGATGGAAATTGGTGACTGAATGCATACATACTTAAGATCCTTAAGATGAACTTTTTAACCCTGATGGCATGGAATTTTACTTTAATAATGTATGTATCATTTTACTATTATATATGAAACAATTTTTGATTTTCTGTAACCCACATTTTAGAATAAATTAATGAAAGGTTAATTACTTCTGTAATCTGTCGCTCAATCTTAATTGTTATCCCTCTATTTGTTTGAAAAAATAATTTCAGTATTTCATTAATACTAATTTTTGTTAGTAGTACCACATCACTAACAGAATAGTTCTACTTAAAAATCGAAAAAAGCTAAAGATTTCCATTCTACTTATTGAACCCTTATTTCAACCCATTTTAAATCTTGTGAAGATAAAAAAATTACTCATATCGTAATATCGGGAGGGTATTCATAGTGAAAAGAAAAAAAAAGGAATTAAAAGATTTTCTGCATTTTATTTAACAGTAGAAATTACTTTTTCTGTGCGGCAGCTTCATCTTCGCGTTGATACGATTGGAGGAGTTCTTGCTTCTTGGCAGCAATACGTTCTTCCCTACGTTTGCGAGCTTCCCTCACTTTCGTACGGCGAGCCTCGGCTTGGTCAGAAAGCATTTCTGATCTCTGCTTCTCAGCCTTCTTTTTGTGAATGAATTCCATAAGAACTCTCTTATTCTTGAAAACATTACCCTTTGCTTTCATGTAAAGGGCATGATACAGGTGCCTATCGATCTTCTTAGTCTCACGATACTTTTTCAAGAGACGACGAAGCACTCTCATTCGTTGGACCCACAAATCCTGGAATAAATCAAATAGATTAAATAATTGTACAATTTGAGTAACTTCTTCTCGTAGTCTGGTTAATTATATAGGAAAATTACTTTTTGCGGAGTACGGGCGTTCGCAGTTCCCTTCCTTTTACCGAAACCGCAATGACGACCCTTCCTTCTAGCTTCGGTGTTTTTACGTACTCTAGCTCTAGAGTGAACGGCGACTGGTTTCTTGATAATCAGACCATCCTTAATAAGTTTGCGGATGTTTTGACCTGTAGAGAAAAATAAATTAATGTATTGGGAATTGCTTGCTTGTCCGGGTTTAAATGCATATTTCTTCTAACATGTTCCGAACAGGACATTACTTTAAATTTACCAAAAGATTAGCGTTTAATACTGTAGAATAAAAAAAATCAAATATTCAATTTCATACACTTTTTATTCAAAATTAGTTGGTGTCAAAAGTTTTTAAATACAAATAATTCTATTCAAACGGTATTCACAATTAGGAAAATAATTACGGGCAATCGAATTTTAAAAGGAATTCGCGAAATGAATCAGACCAATTCAAGTTCTTTTGATGCGTAAAATAAACATTTTATTTGGAATATTTTAACCTAATTAAAAATGAAACAAAGGCTAAACCGGAAGATATTTAACATTTTTACGTCAAGAAAGGTGAAAATTTTCTGTGAAAGATGTTGCAATAATACTAGAATAATCATAATAAAATCGATAAAATCGTACAAGTAACACAAAATACACAAAATAATAAAAATAAACTTACGAGAATTGGTATTTGCGATCTCGTTTACTTCATTAGGATCCAACCAGACCTTTTTCTTGCCGCATCTCATCACCGAGGCGGCAAGCCTCTTCTGCAACTTTAAGGAACTGCAAAAGAATTGAGGTTATGTTATGTATTGCTTACAAACGTTACTAAATTACAGAAATTAGTAAAAAAAACCTCTTTAGTCCAAAAAATGTAATTAAAAATATAAATAAATGTGTAAATATTATGCACTTAAACTCTAAATGATAGAGATTTAATAATAAATTAAGATTTTGACGATCTTAACCCCTTTTGTCATATAGTCGCAGAAATAAGCTTTTTCACATAGAAAATAGGAAATTTTCAATTTGCAATAATAACCTCATTAGTTAGAGAAAAATCTTTCAAATTATTATTGCTTATGGTGTCCTTTTTATTATAAAACTCAAAAAACAAATAAGTACCTCATGGTGCTGTCCACGAGCTCTCGAAGGTAAAGAAAAAAATTCAGAAAAACATGGAGTCAAGTTAAATACTAAAATTTTATCAATTTAAAAAAAAGTGATCATGTAGATCATATTGTTAAAAATTTACAATTTTTTGGCTTATATTTTACCACTTAGCGAATATTTTAAAGCTTTTTGTACTATATTTAATATGTATTTGATCTACTGTATACTTCCGAGGTTGAAAACGGCGCGAAATTCAAAATGCCGGAAAGTCTGACCATATATTTAAGTTAGAAGTTATTTTCATTTTAAATTTGGGGTAAAATTATAAGAAAGATAAAAATCTTTGACTAAAATTGACAAGTATCTAGTTAAAATTAAGTTAATAATTATTTGTCAATTCAACAATATTAAATAAGCTCAAAGAGATCGTTATTATTAATTGAAACAATTTTTTTTACTATTTACTATTTCATACTATTGGTTTAAAACTTAATTTTAAAGAATATCTATGTACTTGATGTTCTATTTTTATATTTAACAAGTATGATTGTTAAAAATTTGCGCCCTGAATTTGTAAAAGAAATTACTTCACGTTGAAACAAGAATTGAAGAATTATTAAGCTTTAAAATTTTAGAAAATTAATGTCTATCACAAGATTTAAGCTTAAAACTTAAACTTGTTTTGAACTTCAAAATTAAAATAATAATCCTCTATGTTCTTACTATTAATATCAGTTCCAATCTCATTCTCATTATGATTTTAAGAAATAGGCATTTAGGAATTAGTTTCAAGAATGTGGTAGATATTGGAATTATTTCTGAGGCCAACCCAATTTCATGAAACTAACTAAAGTTCTCTTCTGTTACATCGGAACTGTCGTACTTAGACACTCTGTTAAGATAGCATTCATTAAAAATCTATAACATACTTGCTCTAAAAGCATGACTAGGTCGAGAAGGAAATTGCATAGAATAATAAGAATCATCTTTGCATAATACTCGTTTTATTCGAATAATTGTTTGAAAAAATTGTTTTACGGTGTCACTATCATCGAATAGATAATATAAATTAGAATACAGAAATTCTTAATATTTATGTTAGAGTGTCGTTAGAAGTGTGAGTTTCTCGTTGAGTTGCAGTTGCGTTTTAATCAATTGCGAAAGTGCAACAACCATTAGGAGGTCTTTGACGTTGCTGTTAAACATCTCATCGAACTGATCACTTGACATTTTTGGCACTGAGTTGACCATATCAAGGAGGGCTCTTCCAACCTGGAATTATAAATGATAATACCATATAATCAATTTGGTTTAGTGTTAGAATATAAAATCTTATTCTTCACAGTTATTCAGTTCAAGAAACTTTTCCTTCAATTTTATTATCTTAATCTTATTTATAAAACTGAACCCCACTTTTCTCCGCAACTTGTCAAAATGTTTGCCCTGAGTCAACGTATGAATAATATATCCACAGACTTTCATTTTGTCTCTGCGATAATTTTGTATGTTGAGTTACTACAAGCAGAATATCTTGATACATTATTCTCCAAAAAAAAAAAAAAAAAAAACATAAAAATCATGTTATCATCCCTAATTCCAAAAAGAGAAACTGCATATCAGGTAAATTCTTATTTGTATAACGAGTTAGAATTTTCTAAGTTTCATGAATTTACAAATTTTCTTTTATTGCAGTATTTCTATACATTTCTAGTTGGACTGTTATCTCTGGGAATAGGTGGGGGAATAGGATATTCTGCAGTGGCTTTGCCACATTTGCGAAATCCTACCTCTAAATACCTTAAATACGGAAACTGCGGGATTGTTTGGTAAAATAGTATTCATTTTTATAAAAAATTAGAATCGGTTAGGTCTTAAAAAATTCTCAGACGATCCTTAGAATTATTTAATATATTTACATATCTTTGTTTTTTAGCATCTATACCGAATATCATAACACCAATTGGATATATAGCATCCATTTTTCTTATAAAACTTGGTAGACGCAACATTATTCTATTCGGTACTATTATTGACATGATGGGATGGATTCTTATTGCTTCGAGTTACAGTGTGACTCAAATATTAATTGGCAGAGTCATTGGTGGTAAGCAATAAGAATATATATTTTGAAACTTTGTAATATAGTACTGAACCAGTCTTGGAAACATAAATCGAAAATTTTGGAAAATGTAAAAACAGGTTTTGCACAAGGATTGTTAGCGGCACCTTTTCATATCTATATTGTGGATATAACTACCGTCCGAGAATCTCGGGTTCTTAATGTTTCCACATCGGTTTTTATATCTTTGGGAGTTCTACTTATTTATTTTTTCGGATATATATTCGAGGTGAATATTTTCTTCAGAAATTAACGCTTCCAAATGATTTTATCTCTCTATATATTTTATACTTTGTTTCTCTAGAAATGGCAGTTTATGGCTGTAGGAGTACTTTTAGTGGAACTTTCTTCAGTATTAGTTGCTTCATATTTTCTTCCAGAAAGTCCACGTTGGTTATTATTAAAGGGTCATGAAAATAATGCAAGAAAATCTCTCTTAATTTTACGTGGACTTAAGAAATCAACCCCAAGTTTTGAGGCTGAATTCTCTGATATAATTAGCCATATCCAGTCACAAATATCCCTTCAAAATTCTCGAGCAGTTCAAGAAACACAAGAACAAACGTCTTGTGTTTCGAAAATGACAAAAAATGTGTTTGGAATCTTCAAGATGCCGGAAGTCTGGAAACCGTTCGTGATTTTGAACGTTTTCTTTTCCTTTCAAACCTTTTCAGGCCTTGTTATATTGGAAACATACACTGTAGACATTGTACGTAATTCAGGCATAACAATCGATCCGTTTATTGCAACATTGTTTATTGGAGTCGCTCAAGCAATTGCGGCGATTTTGTTAATGGCTTGCAGTTTTAGGTAATAAAATATTGTTTTAATGCTTTAAAGTATTTGTTGCTAAATAACTATTGCTTGTTAATTTAGAATGGGCCGAAGAAATGCAGCAATATTTTCTAGTTCAATTGTATCAGTCACTTACATCATTCTTGGGATTTACAAACAATATTTCGAAAATACTCATCTTTTTAGTATACCACTTACATGTCTTCTAATTATCGTAGTGAGTATTTTTCCGTAAAAGAAGTGTGTACTTTACGAGCTAAAAATGACAAAATGAAAATCAATTCTGAATTATTTACAGATTGTGGGAACTGTAGGCTTTTTAGTTCTTCCATGGACCATGATGGCTGAACTTTACCCTGCAAAATACATTCATATTTTGGGACCCCTCACAATATGTATCAATAATCCAATCCTTTTTATCGGAACTTACTTTTATCAGATTATTGCTGAACAAAATTTTCTTGTAACAATCTATATTTTTTGTGGTTTCACCGTAATCAGCACGTTATTTTTCGCTTTAGTTCTGCCTGAATCAGCAGGAGTTTCAAAGATTAATATAGAGAATCAATTTAAGAAATAAAATACTGAAAACTTTTCATTTCACTGAAAAATAAATACTTTTTATCTCAAAAGTGTGTAAAAAATTAGTAATATACCTGATTATCTGGAGGTTGCTTTCCTGCAAGTACGTCGTCGACGTACTGAAGAACCTGATCTAGCATAACAGAAAGCTTGACACTTGCATCAGCAATTTGGGCTAGATCCATCATCGGTTCGACAACTCCGCCAGGTTTCATTCCGGAAATGTGAACCTGAGACTGCAACTGGGTCTTTGCACAAAGTTGAAGTCCCACGACTTCTGGCTCGTAAGCCAAAACCTATAACAGCGATTAATATAATTATTTAGTTACCTTTAAAAGCTCAAATTTAATCATTAGAACTGAATTATTTGATTGCGTAAACAGCGATTGCTTACTTGTACTTTTGCTGGTGTGAACATGCAACCCTGCTTTCCATTTGGAACTCCCAGCTGCACACAAACGTAAGCCCTAATACCCATTCTTGTTGTATTCTCTAAGGTAGTATCAACAGTTAAATGAACTGGATTGTTGCATTCTCGGGCATAATATTCGTGAATTACGGAAGAGTGGTTGGTCACCTGTTAATAAAAAGCAGAGATTGAAAAAGGGATAGACTATAGATAGAATATAATTCTGGATAATTATAAGGATTATTGTATAATTTATTTTGATCTACCTCATTTCCGGTAGCCCACCATCCAACAATATTTTCCTGTGCATTAACTTTGTGATTCAAATCATACAAGTCCATTGCATATTTTAATTCGGCTTCCACCTCTTCTTCATATTCTTTGTGAGGTACACAAAAGCAGTTTGTAACTTCAATTACTCCCTTCTCAGCAGTGCCTGAAAAAATTAAAGAGTTAGAATTTAGAATGTTACAATTACCAGTGATGTTTAGGGGAAATTTGTAAAAAAAAATATAAATTTCGCCTAGGATTAATGTTATTAGAATTACTTTCGAGGTTAGGGTGATGACGATAACAATGTTATCATTTTCAAGCTTAAAACAATGTTTTTAATGTTATAAAACATATAATAGATTCTGTAATCATGTAATAAGTTAAATAGAAGGGTAATAAGATAAATAAAAGCATTTTTTTAAGAGAAAATGCATGCCATGTGGTCCCAACTTTGAATCGTGAATAAGTTTTATGGCATTTCATTAACAACATTTATCTAGTGCATACCTAATAAAGTTCCAATAACTCGATGGGATTCCGCACTTCGACGTTCATACGCGTCTACTATTTGAAATAAAACAACAGGATGCACTTTGACAGTGAGGTTAAGCGCCATTTTTGCTGTTTGACAGAAAACGAGAAAAAACGACTTGAAAGAGGAAGACAGGAAATGGGAAAGACGGAAGTAACACGCGCTCTATTCAAGCGGGAATTTCAAAGTTTATTTGAAATCATAAACTTCTAAAATCTTATAAAATCTTGTGAAATTAAAATCTTGTGACAAATATAAATCTTATGATCTTGTGACAAATATAAAATCTTGTGACAAACAGGAAATGGGAAAGACGGAAGTGACACGCGCTCTATTCAAGCGGGAATTTCAAAGTTTATTTGAAATCATAAACTTCTGAAATCTTATAAAATCTTGTGAAATTTTTTTTAAATCCTTGCCAGGGAAATTAAATACTGTACGGGAATTAAAAGAAATCCGAGAATTGAAAAAATCTGCAAAAATTCGGGAATTGTCCTTGATATTATTTTTGATGTGAGAGGTGCATTTTACTTAATTTCATTTCAGTAAATGAGACTGAATATCGATCGGATTTTGGCATTATATTAATTTAGAAGCACCTCAAATAAATTTTAAAAACATAAAACCGTTTTATATTAACTTATTTTTTACGCATTCTTTGCAACTCAACTGCGCTACTTTTTTACGCTTAAGATCATAGAGGTCATGTGGCAATTACCATAAGAGCAAATTTAGTTGGGGCTTGTTTAGTTGTTAAAATCTCAATCTCTTTAAGGGTGTTCGATTCAAATTCTATTCTTATATGTAATTAAATTCCCCATTTTACTCAACAATTATTAGAACTAAATATCTTTTCGTTCTTTAGACTTATTTTGTTTTAAAATAGAAATGTGACTATAGAGCGAAAAAATATCTAATTATAGTATTTGTCAAATAAAATCAAGAAATCGAATTTATGGATTAAAGTTTCGATTTAAACCTTTAAACCCCTTGAAATTCTTTTGATGTACCCTAAAATGTTCGAAATCTCTTCAAATCCTTTGAAATTTGTCGGAAGTTCTTTTTGAAATGTTTGACCTCGTTAGAAATTTTAAAAATCTTTCGAAATCAATTGAACTTTGGAAATGTTTGAAATTTCTATAAGTCTGTAAAAATCAATAAATAAGAAAATGTTTTCCGTTGCCTCGGCAGTAATTATTGGTATCACTACGCTACCTTTTAATTTTTTCTCTTCTGACTTTTCTTTTATCAATATTACCTGTTGGACAACATCAGACATGATCCTAATTATGAGAAGAGTATTTATCTGACTTGCTCTGACTATATCAGCCATCGCGACACCCTTCTCATGTTACGACGCAACTTCGCCTCAATTAAGGAGCAATATACCTTATAGAAATCCTACACCTTACACCCGCATATCCGATGACGTTCATATCGTTATAACTCTCATTAGGGAAGCAGCATATGCGTAATAACGTCGTCTCTTGGGTTAAATTGAATTGTTCATATTAAAAGTAAAAGTGTCCTTCATGTTGACCTAATTCCACGTAAACAGTCCAGGCTTGATTTCCAAGTCTAATTTTTATTTTGTTTTAAACGTTTCATTAAATATGGGAACTTTTATTTCGACCCCTCTAAAAAGAAGACTTTTTTAAATTTTCCATTAAATTTTCATAATTTTTTATATACTAACGGGAGAATTAATTAGTAATTTTATTTTTTCAAGAATTAATTAGAAGGAAAAGTAGTGGATAACAAAGAAATTTGAAGAATTTGTCAGTGATCTACAACTTTAATCAGTGGTACGTTTAAGTGATTTTTTTTTTGGCAGACCTTATATAGGGAGACATTTGTCGATAGATTTTCTTTCGCTGAAATTAAAAAGAGGTCGTGCAAGAACAAAGTCACTCGGGCAGCAGTTTCCACGAGAGCTGGAATTTTGTCAATATATTACGAGATATCGAAAAGAAAGAGAAATGAAAGCAACCAGAGGGGTTGAAAGGGGTATAGAGAGGGGCTAGTTGTTGAACTTGAAGTATAAGGGTATAAGATTAGCTTTAGATGTATAAAACATAGAGAAATTGGTGAACATCTCTTTTTCATATAGGTCAGGTCCATCTCGTGACCGTAGAACCTTAAATTTATGATCTTAGTTCCGTAAGCGCGGAAATTGCACGGAACTTCGCTTACTTCCGGAACAAACCAAACTTTTGTGCCTCGCGGCTTGTAACCCGAATGATCTAGATTTCATAATTAAGAAAAGTATATATAGCAAACATTCTAAAGAAAAAGAGTGTTTAAAGTGTTTTAATATTTAAATAAACTAGTTGCATATAAAAATACTCATAAAGGTAACATTGAGTTGTTGTATCAAAAGTAGTTCGTACTAGTTTCTTGATTCTTTTTCTTCTACCATTTCTATTTTTTACTTGATGTTATCTCAGTACTTTTGTTCCTGGGGAAATTACAGCAAGGAAGAGAATTTAGCTCGCTCTCATGCAATACTCAGAGTAGAAAATAAGTTGAAAGCTTTTTGCGCAGTAAATAAAACCATATCTATATTTTTTTATGAAATTACAGAATGAAATATCAAGAAGAAACAATTTTTCAAAAAAGGGTGTAATATTTTTAAAAAATTATCTAAATTATCTTCGCCATTATTTGCGCATAGAAGCAACATTTAAATATTAAATTATATTATGTATTATAATTTATAAACTTGAGAATTAAACATTCTTTTTAAGTAAATGATTAAAACAAGAAAATAAAAGCTCCCTGCTATTTCTCTTTGCTTTCAAGTCAGACAATGAGTTCATTTCATTTGCAAATTTCTCATGGTTAACGGAGCAAGATCTCATTTCGCAAGTCCAAAATAGTTGGTGTATGCTTCTGTATTCATCTTGTCTAGTTGACGGCTTACTGAATTAAATATAAGTGGTTGATCAATTTTTCTTTGTCTCAATATAACTAGCTGCATTTTCTTATTATGAAAAATGATGGTTTAGATAATTTTTCATCTCAACTCTATCCCACTCATTTTCAAAGAAGTTTCAAATTTCAAAAGGAATTTTAAAGGAATAATGGAACTCCTACTAATCTAAGTAATTTATTTAAAAGAACGACAAAGAAACTGGAACATGGGAAAGTTTTAATTGGAAGAAGGGTTATAAGCTTTTAAAATGTCCTAAGGCGATCTGGAAGTCTAGGATTTAATTTTACAGTTTAGCGAACCACTTAAACTTAAATTCTCAAATCTTAACTTTCAATTAAATGTTGGTACACTCTTTTAATTCCGGACAATTACGCAGTACATCTTTAATTAGTAAACTTGGGAAGTACTTTTCCAAGCAATGGCGCTTAAATATTTAAGGATATGGTTGACAAAAGTGGAGGCGTGCTCGATAAACGAAAAAAAGTTAGTTTGCACTTTACTCTTGTCTTCAGATTTTCCTCTTTAGACAAACAAAAAATATTGAGGGTGAGTTTGTATTTATAAATATCGTCGATTTAAAAACTGAAAGGACATTGTTTTCATTTCTAAAACTTAAGTGGAAATAGGAGAAAAATGTCAAATTTGATTTAAAACTAAAGTAAACTGTCGAAAAAGTTTGGGATGGATACATCAGTTTGTTTTATTGTTTCCTCTTTTCTGATTACCGGAAGAGAGTGTTTTTCTAGTTCAATACGAGACGTGACACAAGTTGTCGACTTTAATCGAATGGTAAGCCGAAAGGTCGTGTTTATAAGCGGATCATTTATATCGTCCGACATTATCTTCATCCAATTTCGTCGAGTTTCCCACACCAGTACGTGAACGACACCGATTTTGATCAGATTTCTATCCCAGATTCTATTCTAGCACGCTTTTTCGACCCCATTACCCTTCCATTAATTACCTCCATTAGGAGGTCATCCCTAATTTTTTGTGAGTGCAGATCCGTTCCCTGATACCTTTTTCGAGCCTTGATTCGAATTTTCACAGGTTTTAGATATTTTATCTAAGTAAATATATAAAACTGAATGAATGTGTGTTCCGAATAGGCACCCTTAAACCTATTGAAACTAAATTCTCTAGGGCATCATAAATTTGTCTTGAGGATTTTCTTTAAGACATTTTGAAATAGACATTTGTCTGAAATAGACTTTGATAATAATGCGAGCACTAAAGCTTTTGGTGAAACTGCCGTAAAAGTTGTTACATACTTTAGCTTTACAAGGGCTTAGGGGGTAGAGAAGAAATCGAAGATTTAAAAGAGAATAACGGAATAAAGTTGGTGGCATGTCACGCCATATGACTCTTCTAGTTTTAAAACGAATTCTTTTTGTTAGAATTTGATTTTTGCCGTATTGAAACGCAAATTTGAATTTGGAAGTAGTCCAGCATTCGAAGAAATAAAACTTTAACGCTTTCAAACGTTTTAGTAATTATATAGTATGTATTCGAACAGTTAAACTTAGAATAGATTTTGTCTGTAATGGATGCGAAGTAATTTCACTGACTTTCTAATCAGTTTCAATGGTGTGACAGATTTTTCTGGTCGAATTAATCGATTTGTATGAATGAATCAGTTTGACGTACTATTTTGACATAATATCTTCTAGATTGGAAGAAAAAGGTGAAAAGGAAGAGGGAATTAAGCCACTGCAAGGGGGAGGACATTTTATATCCGGAACAGGTCCATTGATGCTATAAAATATTCAAAGTATAAATGTAAAATATGAAATATAATTTGAACTGGATCTCAATGAATTTTCTCATTAATTTTCTCAATGGCAGATTCTTTCTGAGACGTTTTTCACACTATTATGAAAAGGAGAGAATTATTAATGACTTGTAAATCTGAAAGTAGTAACATTTAGGATAAAACTCTAACATGATTTATTTCTAAATATTTAATTCTAGTTTTAAACTACTAAATAGTTTTTAACTATTGTTTACAATGGATTTCTATTAATTTAAAACGGCTAAACGAATTTTGAAGTAACATTTTTCTTTGGGTAATATCTGCTTTGATTTTAGAAGCGACAAAGGACAATCCAGAAAGCTTTGATACTATGAGCAGAACGGAATATTGTAAGTAATAGAGTGCTTTGTCAATTTGCCTTCGCTAACTGTTGAGAGGCAGTATATTAAAATTTTGGTTTTCATGCGAATTTTGAATTCTAAATTCTCCCAAACTCATTTAGGTCATTCGAAAATTTTCTAAAATCTTCCAGAACCATCCAGGATATTTTACATTTCGCAGTCCCTTTATAATGATCCAAAGTGTTCTGAAACATTTGATATTGTGTGTACATATTTGATCGGAGTCTAATTTCGGGGAGCATTTTGATTTTGTATCTATGTTTCAGTTTGGGGGAAGATTCTTATAATCAATATCCATAAACTGAAAAAATCAGACTCTAACATAAAAATCCAAGTTGTTTTGAATCATTTACAGTCGTTTTGAATTAATCTTTTCAGTGATAAAAAATAGAAAGGATAGAAAAGTAGAAAGAAGAGAATGAAAATAAATTGCAAGAGAAAGATAGAAAACTGCCGATTAAAGAACTCTTTAATGATGCATTCGTTTGGCGAAGAGAACCATCTCTTCAATAGAAAGGACTTTTAATTTGAGTACAAATTTGATAAAGAGGACATATTCAAGTGTCAGATGATAAGGGATAAAATAGTTTGGCGCGCGCCGTCGCGTGCTAACATAGGTATATATAACCCAGATTCACTTTTGAACCAAGTGGAAGCTTCCCTTCAGTATGTTCCGCGCGGCCGGACCGCGAGGTTCTCAGATTTTCCGGTTATATTTTCCTCTATGTCGAATTTTCCATTTTTCGTATGTTTCTGAATAAAAAAATATCACAATGAATCTATAAAAATTAAAAATAATTGAGTAAATGTGTAACATACTGATAAAAAACTAAGTCCTAATTTTCCCGAAAAGAGCATCTAAAAAACTCCCTAATTAAATTAATTGAAATCAACTTTTCAATTAAAGATCCTTCAAATTTTCTTACTTTTTCTAATTTAATAACAAATATTTAAAAAAAAAATTATTCAGGCTTCATGATTAAAGATTGTAAAAATAATATACTTATTAAAGGAAAGTAATAAAATGTGAGAAATAATTTTATAGTCATAAAAAAATGAATTAATAACAGTTTTAAAAAATTTATTAGTAATTCGTAAACTTTTAATTGAAATTGATAGCTTCTTTCATATTGAAAATTGAAGTTTATTTCAGATGCCTATACAAAATGAACCTTAATTTGAAAATTTTAATATCTGTTTGGCTTTAGTGCGAAGATTCAATTTAGCTCCTGCTATAAAAACTGAACTCCTGGATTTTAAATATGCGAAGGAGAACATAAATTTTTTTCTTCCAGTTTTATGTCTTTATTTCAGACAAGCGATCCTCGTAAAATTAAGACTGAAGCTTTTTATTTTAAATTGCTATAGAGTGGATTATTGAATTATTCAGATGAAAAGGATTAATCGTGATTGGTGTCAGTTTAAAGTGTTGAAAATGTACCAGTGCGGGTATATATCTAACATTTCGTCAATAGTTAATAATTGTATAGAAACTGAACAAAATTTTTATGGATCACCAGCCTGGTAGGTTCCAAAAAATATTTCAAACTCAATTTTTTGAATATATTTCTTTGAGTTGTATATTCTAATAGAGTCATACTTCTTAAAAAGCCGTGGTTATCCATAGCGAAATTTCCATACAAATAGTTGGACTTTCTCGTTACAGATATCGGGGATGGAAAGTGGTGGAAAAAAATCGGCTATTTGTACCGAAATTTCAATATAAATTCTCAAATTTTTACGGTACAAATGGAGTGGGAAATTTAATTTATAAATTAATTTATGTACGCCTCTAAAGTTACTAGAGTTATGAAATGAGTTAAAATGTTAAATCTTTTGTAAAATGCAATTTTGAGTGCACAATAGTGTGCTTTTACGACTGTTCTCATGGTGGGTGTCAAATAATAAATACTATATTGACATACTCATGGGCCAAGGTCGAAAAATGCCATAAAGTCGAGACACAGTAATGCCCGTAATTCAGACGGTTGACATATTTTTATTATTAAAAGATGTTCATTTAATGTATGCAGCCTCCTCTCAATTATCTTAAAAAAAAAGAAATTCCTGACAAACGTTATTCAACTACTTAAATCGCACATCAGACTCCTAAAAAATTCAATCCTTTTTTTACTAAAACCTTCAGAATTTAATTTGATATAATTATATAAATCATTGGATTAATATTAATTTCAAAATAAGACTGAAAAGCAATTTAAATTACAAACTGAGTTTGAAACCCCTCTGAAATTAGACGAGAACCATTCTAAATGAATTAAATTCAAACAGAGAATGTAAGAGAATTGGTATTTACATGGTTTACGTATGTACTCGTAGTAGATGAAAACGGGGCTTAGATGACTTACGAAAATTAGAATCCAGTTTGTAACTTAATAATAGCTGGTTTGTAAATAGTATTATACATATACCTAATTATCTTGAAAGAGTTCAATTTTTGACACCTTATTAGTAATCTAATTATCTCTAATAAGCGAAAGATGATTTATAGTTCACAGGGTTGTTTGGTGATTAGTTAGTGGATTGATGAAGTTTCCTATAGGCGTGATGATAGCCAGCTATTATCTAGTTTAATAATTATTATCAACCCATGTTTACGAGCAATTCCACAACAACCTCAGTACTTGAAATCCGTCATAATCCATCATTAAATTACATGAATGTCAATAAAACACTATTATTAATATTATAAACTATGTCTTTTTATAGAACATTTTTACAAAATATTTACAAAAGTCGATTTCATAAAATGTCAAAAAGTACATAGTATAGCAAACACGTTGAAAGTATTACAGAAAAATATTTTAAGATTATTAAAGTCACTTATTATTATTGTTATTCAATTTATGGTGTTATTCACTTTTCTTGCAAGTGATAAACCTCCGAAGTAAAAAAAAATAGTACTATTAGCTAAAGCAGTCAAATGTGTAGCAAGAGGAGAGTCCGCAATTAGTATTTAAATCTGAGTTTAACTTTAAACTAGAATTGCTCAGGTTATTGCCAAAGTTATTTGTAAAGGCTTTTATCGTTTATCGCAGTTGTTTAAACTTTAAGACGATTAAAAGCAATTCAATCTATACAATTAACTGATCGGCAATTAAAAACTGATAACGCTTTTCCATTTATTAGATCAACTCTGTAAGGTATTTTTATGACACCATTCCAATTAATTTGTATTCCATGAATACAAATTAAGGAATTATACGTGTCTTTCTGTTTAACAAAAAATTCTCTTGGAGTTTAGAATTATTTTTCTTATTTTTAAAATACTAATATTGGAAAATAAAGCTCTTCAAGATTTAACATTTTTTAGATTTTCGACACTTTGACTTTGAAAATTTAACTTTTAGGTTTCTAAAGTTATTTTTTTTAAATCCTAAGATAAATGCTATTACTACTAAAACTTATGACTTACGTTTTTGAAAATTATTTTATGTAATCAGTCCGTACGAACAAAATGGTCTCGATTCTCAATTTGTTCATAAGTCTTCTTCTACAAAGTGCTTAAAAATTATCGACGTCTTCAACTGATTTGAATTCTTCAGTTTATAAGTTTTCTCTGATCTCCTTAATTAACGCAGCTGCTGGTGCATTACTTGGTCTCTCGTGCTTTTATTCTTTTCGATTTCCTGCTAATCTCTTCCAGTGAATTAGTGGCCATATTCTGAAACATTCGAATTTTTAGCGACAGATATTTTTAACAAATAAAGAACGATTTGTTTATAGACTTTTCAAATATCAAATTATTATTACTTTTGATTTTAAGTATCGTTTTCTTTTGAGTACTTGAAGTCGGATGCGTTTTTCAGATAAGCTTTCCTTGTCATGTATAGACGCATAAATCCTTCTTGATCTCCTTAAATCATTAGCATCATTTTGATGAACTGTAGATTTTCTTTTCCGGTTTATTACTGGATTTACAATTGTTTTATCTGAGTCCTCAGCCTTTGGAATTGGTTCTTGAAGTGGGATGCATTTTTCAGATAAGCTTTCCTTGCCGTGGATGGACACATCAGTCCTTTTTGACTTCCTTAACTTATTAGAAAAATCTTGATGAACTGTAGATTTTCTTTTCTTCTCTGTTACTGGACTTGCAATTGTTTTATCTGAGTCCTGATCCTTTGGAATTGTTGATTTACTACTATTTGAATAATCATCAATGTCAAAGGAGTCAGTCTCTTCACTTTCTTTTATTTCTTCAGAAGATTCGTTCTGAGAACAAATTTCGTGTCCTTGTTCCTGAGAAGGAACAATGTACTGGTTTCCTTCCTTCTGAGAACCGGAAGGTATTTCACTGTTTTGTTGAAGTGGATTATGAGGAGAATCAAAGGAGTCAGTCTCTTCACTTTGTTTTATTTTTTCAGAAGAATCGTTCTGAGAACAAATTTCGCGTCCTTGTTCCTGAAAAGGAACAAGGTCCTGGTTTCTTTCCTTCTGAGAACCGGAAGTTATTTCTCTTCTTTCTGGAGGTGTAATATAATAAGGAGGATCAAAATAGTTCTCCCCATATTTTTCGTGATGTATTGCAGCATTAACTTCTGCAACTTCCTCTTCCGTTGTAACATAATTATTTGTATTTAGAGGCTGGCTATTTTCAAAATTTTCAGTCATAATTTCTAAAACGGGCAGTATATTTTCTTTATTTATCAAAAGAGGTTGACTGTTTAGTGAATTGGAAGTCTCCGGATTTTCGAGATTGATCCCCGCTTCATCGGTGTTTACATTAAGCTCATTAGACTCTTGGATAGAATTATATGGTGGGAATCTCATTTTGTTTGTCAAGTAGAATATAATTACGGTGATTTCATGAACGTATTTATCAATTAGTTGCTTATTATAAACTTCCATATTCTGGATAGTCCAAACTAGTTCGTGAACTTGATTCCAATTTACTTCAGAACCATCAACAGTCCTGCAACAGAAAATCACAATTATGTTAAGAATTTTTCGTTGCAAAATTCCCATTTCGAGCTTAAAAATCCAATGTACGAAATTTAAAAATCGTGTTCTAAATTTAAATTCATTATACTAATAGTAATATAAATTGTGTTATTTATAAAAAAGGAAAGGTAGATTAATAGGTGGAAGATAATTTTTTCCGAGAAAATACTTTCTAGTGTAATCTTTATACAAACCTGGAAAATGATGATTGACATTCCTCCGAATTTTCCATCATTAATCAGAAAGATTATAAACAGTTTGAATCTCAAAGTGTGTAAAACAACTTCACTCTGTTAAATCTCCTGTTAATTTCACAAAAACAGTCAAAATATACAATCACGTCAAAAAAAAAAAATCAAAATTTGTCAAGAAAAGTACTTTATAATAATGATACATTAAAATATATTGATACCTGTTCAAAAACGTTCGAATTTGTCAGCAGATAATAATTGAAACTTGAAATCAAAAACTGTGAGTATAGAGCTGTTAAATATTTTTCAAATAACTATCCGTATTCTCCAAAATTGACGCATAAGAGAAGAAATACTAATTACGTAACTGATATAAGTTTTCAAATTACAGAATAATTTAACCGATATGACACCCGTGCCGGTCGTAGCGGTCGCAGCGGTCAGCGGTTTCAATATTATGAGTGATTATAGAGATTTGTTTATATAGATGTCAGCAATTGTCATAATCGAGAAGCGGGAATATTTAAATATTTTAAAATCAAATTTTTGTCAAATAATACTGGATAATACCACCTTTATTTTTCAATCTAATTTTTTTATTTCAATTATTTATATTTATACTTTGTGTAATAATATAAAACAAACTGTTTATTTTAAGCCAGTAGCGTGATTCGTTTTTAATTTGCTTATACCCACGAAAAAAAACCGATTAGAAAATTTGAATCGGTCTGAGACTTGTGAATCCGCAATCTTAAATAAAAGATAAAACCATCTAAAGCAATCGTTCAATAGTTGCTTTTTCCGGGGTAGCCTTAAAAAAATTAGATTACCAAATGAGATAAATAAATAAAGAAAAACTTAATTATCTAACAAAAATTTGAAAATGAATAATGAATACAGAACGATCGTAAACATTTTACATAAAGTTGCCCTTCATCGGGAATACATCTCGGATAAAAAATGGGATCGATAAAACCTTTCCTGATATTAAAAATTGGAATTTAAAATCATTCACGTGAAAAGTTTAATGTATTAAAATCTTTTATTTTTGTTGGATAAATGAAAAATATAGTTGACATTGATAAATTAATTAATTGCTAATTTAATTTCTCTCTAAGGTAAACAAGTTTCAAACTCATAGATTTTTTATAATAATAAATAAGATTGATTTAAAAATGGTAATTGGAGATTGAAGTAAATTGTATAATACTCATTTAGGTCACTTTAGAGTAATTATTATACATAGCTAGAAAATTAGGTCTCGTGCGGCAAGTCATATGTCAGAAGTGACATGATGCAAAACTTGATTGTGTATATCAGTGAGAGTAAGCTATCAGTAAAGTTAAGTGACATTTCCTTTAGCTGAAAATAAACGTTTACTTTTGATTGAATATTCGTCCCTCTTGGAAGCATAATTTCTTTGATCTATATTTGAAATCTATTACAATTACGATAGTTTATACCAATTAGAATAATAATTTTTTAATCAAATTTACAATCAAAATATAATTGAAATTTTGCAAATTCCTTGTGCGTTGATACGAAGCTCGCTAAAGATAAATGCTATTATCCAATAGATATAACCATAAAAATAGATGTGAAGGCATTTTTACTTGAAATTGAACTCCCCTATTTCGGTAATAAATTCTAAAAATAATTGTATATACCTAAAAGAATGGATCTATAATTTTTTAAATGTTGTCTTTATTTTATGTCCTATATGTACATTATAATAAAATTAAAATATTTTTACCTCTATTTGTTAAAAGTTGGACAATGGGTTACGAAAATTATTGACTTTTTCTCAAAATCGAAGGTAGTGACCCTAATATAGTTATCATTGATAGGAGAAAATTTACATGTCTGCGTAACTTTAATGGTACTTTAGGAAAATGGGTGCTAATATATCTTCATACCTTTATTCCTGGGAGAGTTGCTATCGAGTGTATTTTCAGGAAGGGTCCGAGGGAAAGACATTTATTTCTTCCTTAATAAGTGTGGTCATTTTATGGAGCAGAAAGCCTTATATATCTTAAATTTCACGGAGTTTTTAGTGCATACTTAGCTTTTCGTATAATTGCTCAATTAAGAATGCTTAGAGGAAAGTATCTAGACGGCCTGAGCACCAGAAACACTGTCTCTAGTTGCAAGAATAGCAGCGTGTCTTTGATGTGAAGGTGTTAATTGATTTATCAATTTTAAGTGCTTTCATTTACGTGCTTTAATTTGATTTACATGAAGCGCCAGACTATATATTATGAAAGGTGGATTATACTTCAAGCATATGAATTATTGATGACATTTTCATTTTCCATGATCTATCATCCGTGATAAAGAATTATCCATCCAAAATAGTTCAATCCATTTGAAATATTAGCCTTTCATATTAGCTTTCTTATATTTTAACTGTTTAATAATCTAATTAATCTTTCAATACAGTGATTTCTGATTATTAAATTCTCATATTGGTATTAGTATATATTTTTGAGTAAACCTAAAATATGAATGTGCAATAGAAATTGTATTTTTGTTAGAAATAACGTATTTTGAAAAGAAGGCAACGTCATTATTTGATGTGCATATTCATAAAATATTACATCTAAAATAAGCCAGACTCGGGTTTGTAGTGTGAGATGATTGATGGGAAACAAAAGAGGAAAAAGTAGCGAACTAAGAGAAACCTTATCATTCATCATTATTTCTTTTATTGTGATACCTGAAATATACGAATTAAAAAAAATATTGTATTAAGATAATGATTAAAGAATGAGCATCCATTTTTACACTTATTGTTTTATGATTTGAGGAAAATAATGATATTATTTCGAAAGCGCAAAGCGCAAAATACAGAGGTCTGATAACTCGATAATCAATATGTAAGCTTTTCCTTTTCTTGGGATATACTGGCTTTATTTCGCAGAAAATAATATTTATTACAGGCCATTTTTCTTTTTATGTTACTTCACATGGCCAAAAACTGAACGGTCTTATTTCCGCAAGGAATAAATTCAGTTTAATGCTGGGCTGGTTAAGTAGTACTGTGCCAAAACTTGGTTCCAACTTTTTTCAATTGAAAAAACTCCATATATTTTACTATTGTCTTATCCATAAATAAACAGGATTGACGTAACATTTTATTAAGTTGAAAGTTGCTTACGGTGGGATAAGTTTTAGAATTATGGATTGAAAAACCAAATCAAATTTCACATGTTTATATATATATATGTATATATATGTCTATCAGTTGATAGTACTGTATACCTATATAAATTTCGAGCAAAAACTAAGCCCAACTGTTTTGGAAGCAAGTTTATCGACTATCCGTCAGTAAAATACGTCAATGTGTGAAAATATTGTGGCGATAAGTAAAATTGAAGTTTATTATTTCATTGGTAAAAGAACACTTAACATGATCAGCTTTCAATCTTTCAATATTGATTTATTTTTAAAGATTACCAATTTTAAATTTCCTATTTGGAGCAGTTCGCAGAGGCCATACGGATTTAGGGTCTTGAATATGTAAATATTTTTTTAGGTCAATTCTATTATCCATGTATATGAAACATACTTTTTTATTTAGACTTAATTCAATTGAATCCTATTATTTTTCTTTATAGAAGACAAAAAATTTTTTTGAGTAGTAATGACACTTTTTCTAGTTTGTAAAATTTAATTAAACTAATGACCGGGCATTAAATATGAGCAGCAAATATTGCTCTTTGTGCACTGAAAAACGTTTTCATTTGAAATTTTAATTATAAATAAATTTCTTTTGAATTCATTTATGTCGCCTGAATTAAAAACATAAAGAAAGATGAATGAAAAATGATCACTCTGACTCTTACGGGTCACAGGGCAGAGATAGTGGATATTTTTTTAGTTCCTTTCTCTCATTCAAGTTAGAGATAAGCAAAGAGAGTTTTTAAATTAAATTTTTGAGAGGATAGAAGCATTCCTGCGTCAGCTGTCGGAATATTTCTTTCAGTAATGAGTATAGAATGAATAAGTCGCTTTCTTCAAAGGAAATCTGATAACGGAAGGAAGTGCACTTTCGATAGAAGCATTGCACTGTCAACGGGTTCTTTCAATCTATACAAAATTATTTTTTATTGTTTTTCCATATTGAGAATCATTTTACATTTTCAACGTTTCCATTCACTTTTTTCTAGCTTTTAAAGAACCTCTATTGAAGATTTTTCATGTGTAAAGATTTTGAATTTAAAATTGTTCAATGGCTTGAACTTTCAATCGTTCATTTGGAATAATTTTCCACTAACATGCAATCGTGCAATCAATTCCCAGAATTATAAGTTATTATATCCCCCTTGTGAAATTGCCCACAGATTTTGTTTGCTAGTAATTGATTAATCGATACAGTATAGTGAGTTTCCATTCGAATTCGAATATTTCATATGGCTGGTAATTGATCCAATTAATTAGAAAAAAACAGGGTTTGAAGATATGCTAGTTGAACTGCTAATGTAATTGAATTCCCGCGCTCAACCCTTATCTTGAAATACTACTGGAAATCTGTAGGAGCATTCCGTCCAAAATAGTTTCCTCGAGTGACTCCTCGAGGCACCAGTAACTTCTCGAAAAGTTTTTTAGCAAAAGTATGAAAAAAACCACTTTATCTTTGCCATACTACTTCACTTAGAAATGTAAGATCTGCGGCAGATTGATTGAGTTTTGAAGGCAGAGAAGCAAAAATCTTCGATTATTGAGTCGAGATGTTCATATCCGTGCAATGTTCTTCAGCGACAAGAATATCTTCGAATTACTCGATAGATAGAGTAAATTCGATGTGAAGTGGGTCAACCGCATGTTTCCAAATTCCACCCATAGTCGTGTAATGCAATAAATGCATTTTTCGTTCCCACATTGCAAAGAAAATGCAACTGAAATTGAAAAACCCTAGTGAAAAATCAATTTTTGCCGAGGGCTTGGATATTGCAGGTTTTTTTAAATAATTGAATATAGTATATTTCTTCATTTATTCTCAACTCACAAATAATAATATAAAATTTCATTCGAAGCATTTGATCCTAAAATAGTCGTGTCTGACTAAAGTCGGACTGTGACTACTGCAAACTAACTGCGATCAATAATACGTTTAGTTATTCCCATTCTAGATTATTATTAGTCCATTAATTTTTAAGTTTACAAATATTTTTCAATAAAGAATCATGAAGTTTATTTTCGGTTTCTAGTCTTTAATTTATTTGAGAAAGAGATTATAGTTAGTTCAGAAACTTCCTGCAGATGAAGTTAAATTGAAAGGGTTGAAAGGTTTGAATAACTTATTACATTTTATCTCCGATTCTTTCTAGTTTTGATTTATGTCCTGAAAGTTCAAAGATTTTTTTGTAGGGTCTTCAAACTTTCGCAGTGAAGAATTTCTTCAGAATATTAAATTGCTATCTGTGATAATTCCTTGAGATTGATTTGCGTGTATATTTTGACATAGAGCAATAATATCTCAGAATAAACTATTTATCTGATAACTAAAAATAAAAAGTTTTTAGATTTGAAATACTTGAAGGTTGAATAGACTTTTCAGAAAAATTCAAAACTATGTTGAAAGGAATAGAACTGCAAAGCCATAAAATTGCATTAACTTCTCGTATTAACTGGAACTTACACAACAAATTACTTTAATATATATTTTTCCGGTACAAATATGGGTGCATGCTTTCTGTATTTTATTTTTCGGAAACTTTTGTAGGGCAATCTCGTTTTCATCTACTTCTGTTCTTTCTTTAGCCGCAAGCATGTCGATTCGAGGGGAAATTTCATTTTAAAGCAATTGATTGTGAAAACTTAAGCGCACTTGCGAAAGCTTCACGCCAAACTTTTCTTAACACCTGCGTCTTTTCTGAAGGACATATACACATCTACCCAGAGAAGTTGCGTTAAGATTTATGTCTATACATGCATAAATTCATATCTTGCCTTCATATTAGACACATCCGATTCCTTTCATTTTCTTTTATTGGCTTTTCTTAATTCATTGATTAAATTCTTGTTTTAAATCCTTGCAAGATAAAGTAAATGTGCCAGTAATATTTTTAATGCTTCTAATACAATTTTTAACACCATTCCGATTATCGTAAATTATTGAAGCGATTAAAGTATAGTTTAAAAAATATAATTTGGCTCATTTAGCGCGATATTTAATTGAGGTTAATTTATATTCATACGGAGACACAAGAGCAATGCTTGTAAAAAAAGAATTCGATAAATTAGAGCTTTCAATTTAAAAAAATATTGTTAGATAAACGATATTTTTATTAGCCATCCAATTATTTTGCAAAAGAAGTACGAAAATAATCTCGGCTCTGAAATCATCACTCTCGAGAGTAGCAATTTGTCATAAGTAAATATTCTCGTTTGGTCGGTTACAATAGATCTTAATCTTAAAATTGGCGCGACCGCTACATTTTTCTTTTTCAATGTATTAAAAAAATCACTTTCAAATATTCGTCGTAAGAAAATAATTTGAATTTTTTCAGATTGTCTTCTTATATTTACTTTTTTATTTTATAAAAGTATTTATTCTATTAGTAGAAATTCTTGTTAGTGATGTGAAATGTGTTCTCGTTTAAAAAAACAAAACTGTTTATAGTTGAACTTATAAATATATAAATATAAATTTAAAAATATAAATATATTTATCAATATAATAAATTTAGAAAAATGATATTGAAGAATTTTGTTCAATAAGGGGAACATTTGAATAGTCTACAATTAATTATTTTTGTTTTAGGTCTTCATCGTAAATTTAGTTGTGGAATAACAAAACTTGATACAAAACTTAAGATTACGACACTTCTTGAAGAGTATCAAATTGAATTTGTGGAAAGTGGTAAAACGCAAAAGTCGTAAAGAGTTGCTGCTACTCCTTATTCGTATGTCGTTAAAACGAAAAATAATTTTCAACTTAAATATGAACTCAGTGGTAGTTAAAGGTCCCTCGTGGGAGTTGATTCCGCTTCTCAAAGAAAGTAAGAGTGTAAGGGATCTCAACCTCTACATATGGACAGAAATCGAAATATTTTGAATTTATTAGCAATTTAGCAATAAAGTGTATTTATTTCTATATTCGATTCTACTTGAAGAGATTCAGTATTATAATATTACTTAACTTCAAAGAAAATTTTAATGTCATTTCACTTCTCTTTGTAATTCAAGATTCTGGATGGCTTAGAACTTCTGTAATAATATAAGCACCTGGGAAACGATCGCAGCTACAATTTCCTTTGCTACTAGTGAGATATTATGTTTCTTATTGTGTCTTTGAATGAAGAAGACCTTGACGAGGAAGAACCTGAGGGAGTAATTATTTCCGAAGTCAGGTGAAATTACTGGATGTTTTTTTTTAATCCAAGTAAAAGTGCTAAAATTGTAAATGTCTCGAGTGCGCGATTTAGTGAACGAGTTTGAATATCATGTTGACGGCTGAGAGTAATTGGACCTGGACGAGCGACCTGAGTGTGATATTGCATCAGGTTTCTTGCAATAGTACCTTTCTGGGCTGCACGGAAGAGTGCGGAACGACCTTGAGTGGATACGATCATCTTTGTACTGCAGAAGCGTCTTCGACGATGTCATCAACGACCCTCTTCTGCAAACCCTGCGATTTCGGCAGCTGTGATTTCAACGTTTCCCTGGTCTTAAGTGGCTTGGAAAGTGTCGAGGGTGCTTTTCTCTCTAAGATCTCCAGATTTAGAGACTGTAATTCGACCCTCTTTGGACAGGTGAGTGAATCAAGATTCGATTTATTTACTTATTTTGATGAGAAAAGTAATATTACGGAGAGTGCTTACAGCTATCAAAATATTCAATTTTTATGCGAACATATTTCGAAAATAATTTATAGGCTTCCTTCATAATTTTCCTTTTTAATTAGGGATAAATAAATATGTTAACAGTTTTTAAATTAAATATTGGGTCTATCTCTGAATAATTTTTGTTCTCTCGCGGTTTTTTTTATAAACTCACGAAACAAGTCCCGTTATAGAATATTTAAAAATTGTATTTTTGTATTTAATAGTCAGTATTATTTTTATTGAATTTTTTTTATTGTTTTCATTTAATTGACAATACAAAAAACTTTTTTATTTTAATGCCATCTCACAAGTAATTTCAATAAATTGTAAATGATGTAATAAAAAAGTAAGTTTTATTCTTTGTTGGAATATTTCCCATGGCTAAAAATTGATACGATCCTTCAAACTTTTATTCCTCATTATTGAAGATTGCTTCCGTCTTCATTTTAATATCGATTTCTTTTATCTAAATTCATGGGCGGATCCAGGGGGGGGGCCACGGCTTCTTGGCCCCCCCCAAAAGCCCAGATTTGAAATTTTCACGCAGCTTATAAATACAAAAACTTGGTGGAGGGGGGAAGGGTAATTATTTCGTGGCCCCCCCCAAAGCCCTTGTCTGGATCCGCCCCTGTCTAAATTAACATTGTAAATGTGAATTGATATCTTCTCTTGAAAGAACTTCGAAAGCTAAGTGTAGATTAATAAAGATAGTAAGTAGGCTCTTCAAATATAAACAGAAATGACCTCAGGAATAACAGATATTCTTTCCCAGAAGAAAAGCATACTAAATATAGTCATGACTATATATTCAAGGTATGATACATGCATGTGTCATACCTTGAATGTTTAGATTTATATATATAGACTTCGATTTCCCACGGGCGGAAAAGTTGAAGGAAGAGTTTTAATAAATAGATATTACGCGCACGAAAATAAATAATTCTAAAATAAATTGTATAATACTTTAAAATCAAACTTATATTTTACCAACGGGAATTCATTCTTCTTCTTTTATGATTCTTATTTTTCCTTATTGCAATTTTAATTGGAAACTAGTTATTAATATCCCTATAAGATTTTCCATATAGTTTCATATATGTAAACATTTTGTTCTTTATGAAACTAAAACACAAAGGATCACAGAATGTGCATAATAACTGCAAATATTTCACTGAAAATAATAACTATGATCATCTCGTCCTAGTCTTCTCCCCTATTTTAATGTTTATTTTTCGAAATAAACATTAAATCGAAGTTTCGAAAGAAACAGAATAACCCACAATATTTACATTAGAACCGAAATAGACACCCCATAAAATGCATTCTTTATTAATATAGTAGAATAAGACATGTCGCAGTTACGTTTGAATATTCCTGAATAGTTTTTCAATGTTTCCAGGTATTTGAGTGTTCAACGGCAGAAAATGTGACATCGGAAGATCTGACTGTGACTTGTACACATAGGTCACGAGCAGGGTCAATGGTAAAGGGTCGACAATTGGATTGGAGTTTCCTCTTCGTTGCCGTGTTTATTGTAGCTGGTGGTCTCGGCAACATCCTGGTTTGTTTGGCAGTGGGCCTCGACAAACGGCTGCACAATGTCACAAATTATTTTCTTTTGTCGCTTGCCGTGGCTGATCTTCTCGTCAGCCTTTTCGTCATGCCTCTTGGTGCCATCCCTGGATTCTTAGGTAACTTATTACATGTTCTTAAAGCTTATTACATCATAAATCTCATCAAAGAACTTTGTAAAGGCGTGCAAAAGAACTCTGAAGATTAATTTCCAGACCCTTATCCACACATTTCAATTACAACTCTCCTTCTCATAATAGTAAGTACTTTTAAAGCTTGTGACAACTCTGAAAAAAATTACTAAAAATGTATTATGTTAAGTAAATAACAAAAATAATTTACTGATACAGATGATTTAATTAAAACATCTGTGGAAGGTGAACAATTTCTTTATTCTTGAACATCTAAATTGAACTAGTGACGGCAGGTATAATTGGTCTTTTATTAATTATTTTTTTTTTCTTTTAGATTCATGTTTCCAGGTTCATTTATCTGTCAGTTTGAAGAAGAATAAAATCGGTAGATTTTTCCGTATTGTGAAGAATATTATCATACTCGTGTGTTTGACATCCATCACTACAGAATTCGAAATTATATTTCGAAAACACTGAAAAGATGCGTTTTTTTCCCCTTTAATTCATGTTTTTAAGTGCTTGAAGGTATTTCTTTGATTCAGACCTTTACAGGAATAAAATAAATAGAAGTCAAAAATGTATTTGCTAAAGGTATTTGTCGATGAAAAATGAATTTAAAGCTTGATTCAAAATTGCACTACATCGTTTGATCCTCAATTTTTGTTCAATACGCTTTACTCACTTAGAGTGCAGTCCATCTTCCTTGATTGAAATTCCATTAGTGAACTATAGATACATGTATAGTATAATATGACTTGGAAAATTTTTCTGCGAAAGGTAACTGATTCAGTATAAAAATATCGCACCGAAAGGATCAAATTTAGCTTCACATGCGTGTTATTTATTTTACATGGAAATTACGTATCCGTTTTTATGATCTGCAATCTATAAGAAAAATGGAATTGAAAATAGTAGATAAAAAGGATGCGAATAGGGGATATAGTAATAGCGTTACATATCCCGCCAAATTTCCTGTTTCCGAATATAGTCCACCCATCATGGAGTCAACTGTTTGGAAAATCGCCAAAGATGGTCCTTCACAACACACTCTTCAGGGCCACGTGTTTCAAAACAGAATATTAGATAAATGGCAAGTGTCCTCTGCTGAATCATCACCATCAAAGTAAAGGACACTTGATTAAAATCTCTACTTTTCGTATTTGTTCGAGATAGTTTTCGAATTCAATTGGATAAAATTCATCAATACGGAAAAATCGAGTTATCTTTCTGAGGTTGGCTTCAGTAGCAAATGCTTTTTTGATATTGCAATTAATATTATGTCCTTAACACCTTCAGATTAATTTGTATTTCTAACAGTAGTTTTGGAACAATCCTCAAGTCGAATTTCCAAAGTCCAAAGATTAAACCAAAGTAAGCTAGGCTACAATAATAATTACGACCTAGTTCTACAGAGTTTTCAACTCTGGGAAACAATGTAAAAACTAGCTGTGAAGTTGTATCAACTTTTGTGCTCATTCATTGAGCACTTTGCTTCATGGAAGCAAATATGATTTGCTTCCTCATAGAGGACGCATTAATTAATTAATCAAATATATTAATATTAGGTCACCTGATTCGTGTCAACACAAAAAAAATTTATTTTCCTTACATCAGCTTTAAATTTTGATTATTTGAGAAATTATAGCTGAAAAATTAATTTTTGAAAAATACAATTAACTATAAGGACATCATATTAGATATATTCCCCTTGAAATATGTTAAAAAAAAACCTTTTTTTTTAGAAATTGGATTTTGCCACCACTACAAAGCTTCCTCTACGAGGAAGCAATTATTACTAATTTAAAAATATTTTTTGATATTATGCAAGCAAAGGAATTACATGAAATAAATTTACAAAATTAAAAGTTAAAAAAAAATTTTTTAAATTCGGCTATTTATACCGTTCTTCTGAAATTAACTATAGAAAGATAGTATTGATAATTAAGAGTATTTTATTTTCTTATAAAATCTGAATTTCCTTTCTTCGGAAAGATTTATCCTTTTTCTGAGTAAAGACTTTTTATGGCAATGAGCAACAAAACAGAACCAGTATTTGGAAATGCAGAATGGGAAGCTGTTTGTGTTCTGGTATATTTTCCGTGGCATGGAAGCTTGTGTTTGTTGAAAACAAGGAGAAAAGTCTGAGAAACTCGATTTAAACTTGAGAATATGCATGTTGAAACTCTACTTTTTTCATACAACCAATGTTATTAGTTTTATAGCGTCGTTCTCTCAAAAAATTAGACTAATTATTTTACGAATCAGAGAATACATAATTTTATTTATATTTTTTTATTTTATTTCCAAAGATCGAGGGATTTAACAGAGAGATATATATATATATAGCTTAAAAGGATGGATGGATGGATTTTTCAAGTTTAAAACGGCAGGTATGAAGGAAGAAAGAAAAAAGTCTAAGCTTTAGGGAAAATCAGTAAGGACTTTTAGAAGGTTGTCGACAAAAAGCGACACTTGACAAAAGACATATAGGTTAGTCTTGATTAATGAGACTCGCAGAATTTATTCTTCTTTTCTTCCTACGCTTTCTTTCTCAAAGAAAATTTAGAGCTGCGAATGGGTTAGATAATTAAGAATGGGAAGACTTCATTAAAACGCGCTTTTGAGAAGTATGACCTGGAAAATATTGAATTAAAATATTCTTGAAATGTAAACGTTTAGCGAAATTAATTTCAAGATATTATCTGCTGAAAAATTCATCACTATTCCTTCATTAGTACAAAAAATATAAAATTATTTCATATTTCAAGGATATATTTAGTGTAATATTTAAAATTGTTAAATATAAAGATTTTTTTAATTTAGAGCACGTCAGCTTGAAGAATTTTAATGAATATTTATAAACTAGAAACACTTTGGATTGCTTTTTCATTTTGTGGTAAACATTTCAAATTTGGCTGGCTTTCAAAACGTGTTTTAAATACTTCTTTCTTAATGCTCGCCTTTATTATTTCTGACAAAGTTACGTAAAATAGAAGGATAACAGATACCCAAAATTAAAAGATTATTTTTAAAAAAGTCATATTCGATTTATTTTGTATATTTTCAATTCATTATTATTGCCTTCACTCTCTAGCTTAGCTTCACACTTAGCTTTTTACTAATTTATTTGTACTTTTTATTCGAAAGAAGCTTTCCCAACAAGACTAAAAAAGACTAAAGGTTGGTGGTGGACTCTAATGGGACAGTAATTGGCAACCTATGTTAGAACTGATTTATTTTTATTTTTTTTGGCAAATAATTAACACACTTTTCGGAAAAAATGTTTCGCCACTGTTTCGTTTCGTTGGTGTATAAATAATAGTCGTGAGATAAAATAGATGTGAAAATATTCCAATTTGGAAAATATTAAACATTTTTTTATTTGTACTTTAAAACAAATGTTTTGAGAATAAATAAAAGGGTGTCGAGTTGTATTTTTTAATAGATTAAATAGAGACACAAGCGATAGTGGATTTAAAGACAATTTCCCGATAAAAGGATTCCTATTATGTAAAAGACAGTACTTAAAAAAAGAAGGAAGAATTGACTGCTGGAAACTTTTCCAATCGTTTGTGAGATTTGTTTCCACAATCTCGACGACCAACGATTACTACCATCAAAGAAGGGAGGATGAAGCACTTGAACATTTCTGCCTCGGTAAAATTGGTTCTTCCGGCAGTAAGCGTTTTATTTGTCTTATTGGATCCCATGGAGCTCTTCTTTAACTTTTGCAATTCGTAAAACACTTGTAATACTTTTGAACAAGTTCTTAAAATCAAAAGAAGTGACGCGGAACTTACTTAATATTTATTATTTCACTTCAGAAAACCCCATCTAAATAAATAGAGATTTCCTTACCAGATATCTAAGAAAACATAGGTTCTCTATTTCTGGAAAGATGTCAATCTTCTTCCGAAATTGTAAGTAATTTAAGCTAATTTTAAAAGGGAAATGATTTATTTGAAAAAATATTTGGAAATATTTTCATAAGTTTTAGTTTATGAAAGAATTAAGTTATGAAATCGTTTATGATTGAATGAGCATCGATTTGTGGTAATCGAATATTCTTTCAACCCCTTATGTAAGGGCTGCAGTCACGTTGGAAATGATAAAGGGATTTTCTCTTCATGTCTTGAACGATAAACTTCTTATCCAATGTAACTATTTCTTGATTTTCAGGTAAATTTATAAAATGACAAAATTCAAGCATGAATTTTAAAGAATTGAAAAGAATTAAAAGATGAATTTCAAAATGTAATTTAAGCTTTAAAGATCGACTGAAAATAATTGCAAGTTCATTTTTGCTAATAGAAAATTTAAAAGAAAAGTTAGTAACAACCATATTCAATTTTTTTTTTCTCTCTTTTTATCTGACATTTTATTAGGTGTGTAAAGGAAATTTATAGCTTATAATCACGAGGGAAATGAAATATTTCCATCCCCTCGTTGGAATAAGATTTGCGAATAAAATGGCCTTATACAGTATACATGTATGTATTAAGATTTCGACGGAGGATCAACGCTATATAAAGACTATAAGGAAGTGCGGAAGAAGAAAAAATAATAGAAATAGAACGCAGTATATATTTTTCTAGCCTTTTGGGTGAATCAAAATTTTTTCAATCTCTTTTCTTTTCAGTTAGTTATTTTTCACTAATTCAGATTTAGAGAAGTATTTATAAAATTTTTATAAGTTTTTTAAGATTTTTTGGCCCGAAATAGTAACGACCATGTTTATAGTCTATTTTATATGGCTTACTTTATTATTGTTCACCCATGTGGTATATCTACAATACCTTTTAAAAACTACCTAACTTTAAAAAATATTATCGTAAAAAATATTTCGAATTCTGCTTTTATAGTAACAAAAAAGTAATACTCGCGTCATATTTTATTTTCTGAAAGTAGATGCAGAGAAATTTCTGGAATGAATGATTTTGTGCCTCGGAAATCTACATTAATATTGCAATCTACCCCTGCACATATGCACGGGTGAACATTTTGTGTTCTATTCAATTTATATAGGAAGTACTCGATCTGAATACGAAATTTTAAAAAACTGCTCTTGTCTGATTCTGATTAGTACACCAATAAATGAAATACACTGAAAAAAAACAGACTGAATAAAAAAAAATGTAGCTATGAATACGTCTAATAAAAATTCCACTGTGTTTCAAATATATTTTTGGATATACATATAAACACATTACACTCGTGAAAAAATGGAAAATTTTTAACCCGTTTTGTTAAAGTTTCGCATTTTTTTGCACTACAAAACAAATTTTATTAATTTAGTATATACAATGAGAAAAATGATGAAGTTACGTTTGTAAGAAACTTTATTTAAAAATGTAGAAAAATATGTCTTAGGTATCTTTTAATTAGAACCGTGGTTGCATTCTTAATTCTGTATCAACTTATAAGTAGATATATACTGAAAAAAAGTATTTTTTCCTCTATTCATTCATTCTTAAGCGTGGGAAAAACAGCATGATCTACTGATTACAGTATCTGCATGAAAAACGAATAACGAGCCACCTAATTCGCGACGCGAATACGTATAGATAGTATATACATTGGCGTGACAAGGAAGGGCTTTTAGACTTGATTTTAACCCGACTTAATATTTCACTGCACGTTACTTTATTACCATCATACTATGTAATGTTTTTTTTTAAACATTTTGAAATTATTCGAGTAAACATGTCGTAAAAATGTAGGTATGTTGATCCTTTAACGACTCATTTTTTAAATTTGTGGATGAACTCAATTTTACGTCCCTCGTAACTTTTGTTTTAATAAAAGCAGGCTTTTTCAAAATTTTTAGTTCCTTTTTGATATTTAATAATATCAGTACTTAATATTAGTAAAATCTCTAAAAACAGAATAAAAACTAGCTTCAATCTTTTTCAAAAGGGTGCGCCCTTGCTGAGAATGACGAGTTTTTTTATTCATAGCCTCTAAAGCGACAGCGAAGAATAATGGGTTAAGAATGCGCCGCTTGGAAATTTCTATCTCCAATACAGAAAACTGATATGTACAAGGACAAATAGCGCAAATTGTTCTTAAAAATTCGACAGTCATTGACTTTTAATTTCAGCGTCAAAATATTTTATTTTCTCTATTTTCTGAACAGTAATAAGTCAGAGGCAAAGCAAACGTTGCATGCAAACACAGAAAATAGAAAGTAAATATAGTAAATTAAAAATGAGATTTTCTTAATCAAGAATTGCAAATATACATATTCAAATCAAATTTCGCGCAGAATAAATACAGTGGTAGATATAATTCTGCATGTTTATACTCCTCAAGCCCAACATAACTATTATGTGGGCTTTTTTATTCATTAGTATTATAACCACAGCTGTGGCAATTATTATTAAATATTTTCCACAAATATTTCATAATAGTTGCCACAATCACATAATATGGTTCTGTGAATCAAAATTGTGGTTGTGACAATCACAGATTAGTAGTTGTACCATATTTTACTATTTCTGTGACTGTCAATCATTAAATGTCGAGCATTAAAAGAGTACACAAGTATATTGAATTTAAAGTAAATTAAAATTTGAAGAACTTAAAATTTTTGATTATCGAATCGAAGCGTGAGTGCATTTGTAGTTTTAATGTAGGTTTTATTTTACGTTTCTTTTTTTTATTGCATTTATTAAAACCTTTCCATAAAAACATTAAACGCTTAATCAAATTTTATTTCTTTAATAAAACGGTTCTAGAATGGTTAATTTTAATTTTTTTATTAATTTACGAAGTTCACTTTTAAAGTATGCAGACTAAATATAGTTACGAATTCACCTCACAATTTTCCCAGATTTATGTGGCATAATTTTGTGTTTAAATTTTGTTTCTATGTGCAGTAAGCATAAATCTGAAATTGTTCTCCTTCAAAGTTAGGAGCAACTTTTATAAACAATTTAAGAACAACTTTCTGTCATTAACAATTCCGCATTAGGTAAAATACATGACAATTTTGTAGCTGAAGTTTCCTAATACCAACGAAAGTTTATGTACTGAATTGAGAAGGACATGCGTCCCTTGATCACGAATTCATTCTCAATGAATATATTACATCCGTTTCCGTCAGGATGACCCGTAACTACTATACTACCTACAAAATTTAGATTTCCCGATTCAACAATTCTTGCTTTTTTTCTTGATGAAAAGCGACGAATTAAGTATTTAGGGAGACCGCTTTACATCAGATTCTGTACAAAAGAACAGAAAAAGCGCTGAGTCTAAAGGCAGTCTTAATCTGTAACAAAAACTAGACCTTTTTTTCTGTGAAAGTAAATAAATTCATTACTAAGCTATTTCGAGCAATTTTTATCAGACGGTGCATTAATACGAATTTTTTTTTTTTTTTTTTTTCTTTAAGTACTTACTTTATATTTATTAACCAAAAACTGATATCACCTACGAAAGGTAAAAATGAAATAAATATTGGATTTTTTCACTGCTACTGCCAATCTCCGTAGAAAAATTGTCAGATTACCTACTGCTAGATTTTGCAACGTCACATAAAAACTAGTCAAAAATTCACATATGAAGAAAAATAAAGATTGGCATCAAAAGTGTTATTGCTAAAGCTTTCTACTCTATTACGAATACAAACGTAGCCCGGAAAAATGTTATTCAAGTGAAAAATATGAATATAGAAATGTTAAAATTGTTTTTTTTTCTTGCAGAAAATCAGTTTTTTCACTCTCATACATTAATTATTAATAGTAAATATACAAAACTTCGTCTGGTAATGTTTAATCATGACTTTTTTTTGTCAATGAGTAAATATATCGATAAATTCGAAACTTCTGTTCTGGTATTGAATCTTATTCTGTTCTGGATGGGTTAAGGTAAAAATTAAAGTATCGATAAGGAAAACGAATTCCATGTCTTGAAGATTAACGGTACCACGCTTGAAAGGAAACAACCTTCAGCACTACCTATAACATCTGGACTTAGTGTATACTTTTTATCACTATTCTACTCTTGTAACATGTGGCCACTAGCTTCAGCTTCGAGGATTCTGTCGATTTCAGTCTAAACTTTTCCTTCGTGACTTATTTCTCTCGCGAAATCGAATACATCCGGAGAACTTTTGGTCGATTCGTTGCAACTCAAATTACATCTACTATTTTGCGATCAAGTTCTCCCATTAGTAATTGAACTTGTCTGTGAGAAATTACAGTACTGCTGTAGGGTAAACCGGGGCAAAGCCGACCAGTTAATAGTGAATGATTTTTTAAAAGTTAATATGATATGGAACTAATCTATTTTTTTTTTCATTTCGAATCTTACATTATTACATATCATATTTCTCTATGCATTAATCACATAAATAAAACAATGATTTAATAATTTAGTTATTTCTAACAAGCTGTACTTCGTCGGCTTTACCCCATACCTTGGGGTAAAGGCGACCTGCAGCTTTTTATGAAAATCAAAAGATTTGAACATTGCAAAATATAATGATTAGCTTCTATGTTATTGAAAGTATTTGTCAAATTACCTTTAAACATATGCAGAAAGAAGAATAAGTTATTTTGAATAAAAATAGTGATAGCTACGATCAGATACGATATAACCTCTTATTTTTGTTGACATTCTACTGGTGACAGACTACCAGAGTTGCCAACATTGGCGATTTGTCACCAAATTGTCGACTTGACCTTGATTTCTATTGGTCTATCTTTTTAACGCAAGTGTTTATTCGTCAATCTCAGATCCAAGAGAAATAAAGTCGCCAAATGTTGGCAAGCCTGCAGACTACACGCAAAGCAGTGGCGGATTAGCCACGTAGCAAGAGTAGCAAATGCTACGGGCCCCGCGCATAAGAGGGCCCCGCGCACCCATCACATTAAAGCGTGTTAAAAATGAGTTAAGGAATACGATGGGTCAAGAACGTCTAAATCATCTCATCTTGATGAATATAGAATATGATTTGCTTAGAGAAATCGATATGGATGGTATTATCTCTAAATTTGCTCATATTAAATCCAGAAAAGTTTATTTGTAACATTTGTGTTTTATTTAACACCCTAAACTTAGGAACCTAAAGCAAACCAAGGGCCTCTTGATATAATTTGCTACGGGCCCCGCGCTGGCTTAATCCGGCACTGACGCAAAGGTGTCTAGCCTACAAACTATTAAATGGTCGCTTTTACCCCAGTGATGAGGCCTAAATTATTTACGAGATTTGATGTATTTTAGACTTAAATTACGTTTAATTATTATAATTACGTGATGTGATATTGTTTCAACTATCAAAATATCAAATTGTCATACTGTAAGTATTAACATTAACGTCAGAAGTGTTATATTTCTGCCAGCGAATCTTCCATTCTTTCGTTGTCAAAACTGTTTTTGGTATAATTTTTCTTTTATAACGTCAATTTTCAAGATTTAAGTAAGTAACACTATCTCTACAATGAAATAGATTTATTTTGTGCAAAGTGGAATTAAAATTGTTAAATAATAACAACGTTATAAGCAAAGTCACCTTTACCCCACCGGTCGGCTTTGCCCCGGTTTACCCTACATGTTTATATTTGTTAGAAAAGAATAGTACTTCTTTTTAATTAAACGATCTTCTAAAGTATGTAATGTAATTACTCTAATGTACCAAAATCCCCGAGGTAATTAAATAAGTGAGAAGGAGTCATTATTGTGAATAATGAATAGGGAAATTTAATGAAAGGATTCTCGGATGAATGTAGAAAAGGGTCATTTAATAATTAATCTCGACTTTAGGACTTTAGTCTGTTTCATTTGATGCAATTTCATTCCCCGTTAAGTAAAGATGACAGTCGCTGGTTTGATTTCGAACTTTCGTAAGCGTTCTACTTCTCTCAGAAGATGAATATTTCTAATTAAATAACAAACCGAGAAAATCCATCGGCAGAGAAAAGGCGGCTATATTTCCGCAAATTTACCAGATAAGCTAACTGAAAGATAATTAAATGTTTTACACTAAGCTTTAGTAAATCAAGATTATAACCATTAAAACCCTATAATGTAATTACCATTTTAGCTATCTCCACAAACTGGCCTATTAATTCGATTCTATAACAATACATTGAAGAAATACTTACTTTAAACGCTTGTAAACGTATAGTGTGAATGTTTTACGCGAAATTAAAGTAAATAGCCCAACAAGTAAATGTCCATTCAACGTTTTCAAGATGAGAGCGTAAAAGAGTTGATGGGATTTGAAAAACTGTTTTACAGACGTGAGTCGGTCTGACTATATAGCGAGTAAAACTACTTGCATACGAAAGAGAAAAGAGTGATTTCCTGGCTGGGGTCCATTTGCAGTTACGCCAGTTAACTCCTCAGACATGTGTCACGAATTTATCATCTTGTCGTTCGATTGGTGACCCAAGCTTGAAAAAAGTCACATAATCGACTAAGAAAGCAGGAATGAAACGAAAAACGTTCTACACGTGATGTTTAACCCTTTGCACTCCGTGCCATTCTTGACGTTGGCTACCAGCTACTCCGCGCCACTTTGTGGCAGAAACGGACATTTTCAAACTCTCGTATTATTTTGTATAGCTTTGGAACTAAGTAACTTATTATGATGATATTGGACTTATATGAATTGGTTGAAATCGAGAAATGTATATTTGTAAAAAAATCAATATTTTATTTCTTATAATTTTGTACAGTATGATAAGTTTTGAAACACTCCCCAATATGCATTGCAGGCTGATTAGTGCACGTTTGGCAATAATAATAAATAATAAGTTGTTTGACGCCTGCCAACAGATGTTTTCCTGTTGGAACAAACTAGCTATGCAATCCCGTTTTCTTTGTCCCATATCGGACCGTCGCGAGCACGCGTCTCACGTTCTCGTCTGACACAAAACCCGCTGACATTTCTTGTATATACCTTAGTAATTTTATTATATTTTAATTTGACTTCATGTGCCACTTCAAAAGAGAACTTTAGGGAAACATGCATGTGTCACAAAGTTGCGCTGAAATAACTCAATTCCCCGTAATCACCAATAAACTTTAATGTCCCCTGAGAGGGGACATCGGAGTGATAAGCTAGAATTACGATGTCCCATGAGAGGGGACAGCGGAGTGCAAAGGGTTAAATCTCCAGATTTACAATCCTTTGGCTCTTGGCCTTCGTTCACTGTTTTCAGGGTGCGCGGTAAATTTACTTGGCTAGCTTCTATAATCCTTCTAAGTGGGGTGTGAATCTTCTTGAAATTATAATGGATAAATCTTTCACTAGATATCAGAAATTATATATCAGAAATTATTTGAATGTATAATTTACAGAGAAGAGATTTCGTACAACTATAATATTTTTGGATACAAAATCAGCATGACTTTTTTTATTTTATGTTTCGTGTTACACATTTTATTGAATTCGCAACGCATAAAAACAACCGATAGTGACTGCGATATTAACAATAAAGCGTCACAGTGATCATTTGACCTTTCATAGCTTTGTTTTTCATCGTTTTTTTTATTACTTTTAACTAAGCTAATCTTTATAATTGAAATATAAATTGAGCTTTTATTTTCCAAACAAAGGATTCCTTTTAACGATGCATTTGATTATACATAGAAATGGTACTGTGAAGAGAGAATATATGAAAAATTAATAGAGTAAGGTGAAAAGCTCTGTGGTACATAGCTGAATATTTTCATTAGTGAAGTTGTGAGAAGCTCTTACTGTTTCATTACTAACTTAAAAAAAGTACAGCCGTTAGTATCAAGTTGAGAAACAGTAATGGTAACTCGGTTGCTTGTTCATAGTTTCCCATTACTGAAATGAGAACATTTTATTCGTTTCCGTTACCGACTTTTTACATTAGGTATACGGATTACTGATGTTTATTTGGATGATCCAACAAAACCCATATTTACTTTTCCCGAACCGTTACATTGAACGTATTTTCGAGTTAGGTAGAGAGAGAAAAAATACGATGCTATAAAAAATAATATAGAAGTGTTTTTTGTAAAAGCTTTTTATTATTGTAAAGTTATCTCATGGCCTTATGCTCTTTTCAGAATATATATGTTTATTTTCATAATATTATGATTAGTTAGACATTTTACAACGATCTTCAAAAAACAGTTTTTTAAAATGTATTATTATATAGAAATAGAGATAAAAAATCTAAAATGATGTTTTAATCCATTGATAGGTAGTTTAAAAATTACTTAGAGTTTTTAAAATCCTTCTTTTTTATCCTTATGATGATAGAAGGAGATATATCGTTTATATCTCCCTTTTCAATCTTTCTAGTTTGTGTTGATGATATTCCATTTTATCCTGACATATATATATACTAAAAGCCAATCTTTTTATATTCGATCGTAGAGAAAATACCTAAAATCACACTATCTCAGAAGTACTAATTTCAAAACCTTCCAATAATTAAAAAAAAAACGGAATGAGTTCCAAATATAGTAAATGTTTAGATTTTTTTTTTGAAATTCTGTGGACACGTCATTTTTGAATTAGAAATTTCGTGACTTTTAAATTTGAGATTCCTCATCTCTCCTAGCATCGTCTAATATTGATCGAGTAGCTATCGAGCTTACTATACTATGCTTTAAAGGATTGACCTTTTTCTTTCTCACAAGATTCCGAATTGGTTTAAATTTTTTTATTCATTTTCTTTCTCATGTGGGTTGCGATCTAAATTTAAAGAAAGCGGCGAATATTGATTGAAAATCGATGGAAAAATCTTTTGATATAGTGTGCAAAAATAGTTGATAATAGCAGAGATTTCTTTTAATATTTAAAAGAAATATTTTATATTTTTTTCAATGCTAACACTTGACAGTTTTTTCGCCTCCCCAATTGAAAAAATTATACGATAAAAGCTCATAATATAATTTTATTTGTGTTATATGTAGTTAAAGATTATATCTATTGATTTATAAATATAAAATAATATTGCCACATTTACAATTTGAAAGTACACGAGAATAACTTGTCACCAAACTAAAATGAGAATATTGATTTATTGCAATCTTACCGAGACTAATACTCAATAATTTATCATCTTTTATATCTAATTTTATCCTTATTCTATCTTCAACCAAATTGATCATTTTCTAGATACACTGAATGGAAAAAGATATAATAAGAAAGTATAAACTTAAGTAATTTTATTGATAGACAAGTTTAACAAGTTTTAATTTAAATCACATAAGATCTTTTTTTTTACGAAATTAAAAGATAAGTTAACATATTGTCTTCTTAAAAAAATACATAAGACAATTAAATCTGATTAATTTAACATTTCTTTTCGCGAAAGCTTTTACAATCTGAGATTTTTAACTTAAAATGCAAGAGCATCTTGTGACTAGACCCGAATTGGAAATTCGAGGTACCAGTAGGGGTTTCACGGTTAGTGAGTGTAAAACTTTGCAAAACGGCTTCACACTGTTTCGCTGCGAATAAGAGAATTCCCTAGTGGTGCATTAAAACTGAGTGCGCGCGAGTTCGCTGGCAAGGAACGTGCAAGACATAGTATTACGGAAAATCTTTCCTTCTGCAGATTACCAGAGAGGAATCCAACGTGTCTACAAATACATATATACAAGAAGCAATGTTAACTGTCTTAATGCAAGCAACGACCGTCACAAAAAGAAAATATATTACTTTTACATATTCATTTAAAGTCCCCGAACACATTTTCAGTCCTTTATTTCACTTTAATGTTATTCAAATTTGTCTCTTCGGCTTATTTATATTTGCAAAAACAAATAGTAAGCTTTTTCTTCTGCAAAGTAAATAAACATTGCAAATTTATAAAGCCTTTCCTTCTACTTAACAGTTTTATTGTATTTCACATAGATATATTATTATATTTTCACATAGATAATATTTAGCAAGCATTATAACTTTTTGAAAATATTCTACTTTTTTCTTATAAAGTTTGACGTCAGTCGGATTTTTCACTCATTTAATCCTCAGGATTTTTAAATTTTTTGTTAAACTAGTAAAGAAACTCTAAAAGCTCCGTGTAGACTCCTTGATTCATTTATGAAGCACACATTAAAAATCAAAAATATTGCGTGTTTGACAGGATTCATTTTTTTAATCAAACACGTTGGATATTAATATAACAATTCTTCTCACGTACACTGTCAAGTATTAGCGTTGAAAAGTATCAAAGCTGAAGGCTCACGCGTAAAAATAAACGAATATAATAATCCTAGGGATTTCGTATATTTGGTGCGCAATAAACCTCGAAGATTTTTCCTTTTGTATCATAAAAATCACTTTCATTCACGCATTAACGGAAGGAGAAAAAAAATCTCTCTCATTTTGTTGCTCTTGAGTTTTCAGTTTAACCTCGTAAATTTATTAAACATTAAACCAGTACCCGATGAATTATTCAGTAAATTTAAGGGATTAGTGTAATCTCTCGATAAAATGTCCTAAAATAATAGTGAGGGGGAAAATAAGAGAATTCGTCCATTAGTACTAGATTCGGATATACCATTCATTTATATCTCTATAATATAAATTCGGTGCATCGGACAAAATTCACGAACCATTAGGATACTCAGAATAATGGGAAATTTATAGCCACTCTATGTCTCTATATTCAATGTAAATGTATTTCGATAGATAATTTTGAACGCTAAGTTTTTATCGGAATAAAACGCATCAAGTTTCAAAAAGAAATTGGTTTCATTTTAATAATATGTTTCATTTTAATAATATGTTTATTTGTCAATTAAGCCAAAAAAACCACGTTTAAAGATTCGAAAATCATTTCATAAGACGTTTGCATTCGAATAACTCATTTCATATTACCAATTTTATTTCAGCGAATCTATCTTCTTCATCCATCATCTTTTCACCTTTCGCATACTACTCACGTATCATTCTTACGAATTCACTTTATATTTTTCACGCGTTTCATAAGTTCAAGTTCTCTGATCTCTAATATTATGCGAACACTAGATATGTTTCCGAACCATCCCCTTTTCAAGGAATTGCAAGAAGTATATATGAACTATTTAAATTCAAATCAATGAGAAGTATATGTCACTGAATCATATCAGTACGAATTTTCACTGATTTATCTGGGAACCACAGTCGTCACCTGTGTTTGAAACTTTGATTGGAAAGCAATTACCGTAAGGTTGTCAATCCTCCTAAATAGAGGGTAGACAATTTCTTGAATTTCGCTCCCTGTAAGAGGTAAACATCTGGATCTACTCGGCAAAGGTTGGACGAAACCAATTTCCAGCCTTGAGAACTAAACAAGCCCTACTTAGTTTCTGCCTTATCTTTCCTTTCAATTCCTGCACAGCTCTGCAAAATCGACTTCTGCACAATCGCGATCGAACACTCCTTTATTATCTGTATAGATTCCCGCACCAGTAGGCACTTTCAAGGAAACTGTGTCCGCTTTTCGTTCTAGCAATATCGTTAATTAAAACCTTCTGGTATATATTCAATGCTCTAAAAAACCTGCTTTCAAAAAATCTTCATTCAAAATTATGATTTCTTTATTAATGTATGATTTACTAGATAAATAGTCCTGACAGGTAAACAAAAATAAATAACTAGAGATAACATGATATTCTAGTAACTTCAATGCAGTTGCTCAAATAGAATACTAAAATATAGGGTAGTGACAGTGAATATGCAATCTTCCTGTAACTTGAATTCCCGTGTTTTATCCGTGAATACACTGTTAAAAAAAACTGATAAAAATTTAATACACTGTGTGAGTAAAGTCATTTGCCTATACCCTCAATTAAATTTAATATACCATTATGTTTTAGAATTAATATACAACCATATTAAAATTAATATGGTTTTATATTAATTCTAAAACATATGGTAATACATTAAATTTAATTTACGGTATATGCAAATGACTTTCAAAATGTATATTAAAAGTATATTAATTTTGCAAATATTTTTAACAGTGTACGTAAATTTCGCACATTTATAAACTTACAGAAAATTTTTAAGTTCGTTAAAAATTTAAATACAGAGTAAGATCACCAATTGTTTGCAGTTCTCTATTTTGTTTGAAACAATAAAAAAATGCAAATATTTAACGTAGTCTATTCGAGATACTATCATGTGAGCAAAATATAAAACATTGAATTTGATGCTCTTGCCCTATTTGGTTAAAAATTCATGCTTTTAGTTAAATTTGTTTTTAAAAAGCGTTTCGAATTGAATGCAATATATAGTATCTGTATTAACTTTATCCAAGAGAATTTATTCTGCTACTTTTGTGAAAAAGTCATCCTATTTTCCCTGTTTCTAGAGTATTTTGTACAATAGACACCATACAATTTCAAAAACTTAAAATTTAACTATAAAACCATAAAAAAAGACTATATACTTCTTGTCATTCCTTCGTGAATTGTATTAAATTCTCAAATGTCTATTTGCAAATAAAAAGGCACTTTCCCTATTCACTTCGCAACGAGTGAAAATTCACTAAAGTATCAAAATAATACAGAAACAAAATTTATATGCTATACCTGTCACGAACAGACTTGGAAATATTCTTCTTTCCATTCGATCAAACTTGCGATATATGTTACTTACTCTTTATTTTCTTCTAGAGACAGTCGAAGGGTTTTTCATGTTATGATATTGGAGAGTTATTGACATCTCGCTAATATGTCACGCCTCGGTCTAAACGTATATAGTACATATATAATAAACAAGGTGCCATCACTACCAATGGGTTGCATATTGATACCCTATATCAATTTGGTCGATTCTCTTCCCACATTGGTTATGTGCTAAAAAATTTCATCACACTTCTGCTATCACAAGTGCTATTGATTTTTACTCTCCATTAGGAATTTAATTACCAACGGATTTTGCATAAATTTGTCTCTGTAACGGGATTTCGTAAGTATAAATGCAAATTAAGCGGAAAAGCGACTAGATCTTTCAATTATTGTAGACGATGAACTTTATTAATGTTTCAATGTAATAATTTAATTAATGTTTTCAAATCTTGATGAGGTGGGTTGAAAATTGTTATCACTGTCAGGAAATGATGCACAATTTCCAGTAGTTTTTGCACCATTACATTTTTCCTTATGGCCTCATATAAGCAGAGGATTCTAAAGAAGTAGGTGTGAGAAAGGAGTTTGAGATATGAGTGTATTTTTTATCCCTCTCACACTCAAGGCCGACTTATAAAATCTCAAGATGCATCTACTTGTGCACTAAATATGCATTCAGAGAATATTTTCAAGTGTTGCATAGATCCCTTTTTGAGTCAGTTCTATACGTATAATGAGGGTATTAAACTTTTTCAGCATTAGATTCATAATATCTGCATACATTTTTCAGAGTTAGGAGTAATGCGTTTCCGAATTACTGTTCTATTCAGAAAAAGATCTGATGATTTTCAAGAATTACATGCGTTAATGTAAATATTGAAGGAATTTGATAATGTTGAGATTCTGGTTCTAAAATGTATATACATAATTAAATTCGTGAAGTTTAGTAAATTCTGCATGCAAAATCTTGCTTGTATAATATTCGTATGAAAATATGTCCTGACTTAGGTTTCCTTAGATCTTAGACCAAGTTTTCGCGTACATATACAGGTGAAAAACTTTTCCTTACTTTAGAGCTGACGGAGGCATACCGAGCAGCCAAAGAACTGTTTGCAAAATATAAGGCTTTAATTTTCAACAGCGCGAATGAAATTTAAATCTCTCGCTACTATTTAGTTTGTTAGTATCTCCTATGAGTAAACAGACATAATGCTCATTTCACTAAGAAATTCAGATATAGCATAGATTTATAATGGAGGGCGTAAGTAGCTTTCGTAAAGGAAATATATAGAGATTTTCATGTAAATTACGCTAAATCCTTCGCTTGTTGCGCTCCCACGTCACGTTTCAATTTTGAATATAATTAATTCTCTACCTTAACAATAATTAAGGTCAGAAGCAGGTTGTACTTGTAATTTAATAATTGCTTTCGTCACTAATTGAAATTAGTAAAAGTTATAACCGTTTAGGGAATAGAGTTAAAAGACAACAATAAGAAAATCATGTGTAGAATTATTAAGGACGCTTCTTATTCATTCAAGCAAGAAATTAATTATAATTTCAGTAAATTAGGTCATTAATTAACAAGAATATCATGATGTCCTTAATATATCACACCAATAAGGGTTGTCAATTCAAGTAGGTAATTTCACATTCGCTTGGTTCTCAATTCAAGTGAAGATTGATATATATCGATTTTGGCTCTTAAATACAATTCAGTAAACATTTCAAAATTCTTTACCAATATACAAAGTTTGCTGACTTTTCTTGACATTTCAAGTTCTCTGATATTTGCGAGTGTAACAACTCGGTATTAAAGTATTAAAACAAAAAAAAATTTCTTCGGATAAAAAATGAAAAATTTGTTCTATATTTTTGCATTTATAGGTGTTTTTATTATAATAATTTATATTTTACTTATTTGCAAGAGTTTTCTCTTACATTTTAAATAATATCATAATGGAGATTGTAAAAAATAGTTCAGATGTTTATTACTTTTGATGAATTCTTGAAAACTCATTACTTGACTTCAAAAGGTTAAAAGTTCACTTAAAACGGAATTGAGGAAACCATATTTTCAATAGCGCTTTAGTTATTGATCCGCGCTCGATTGAAATATAATTATAGAATCGTTTCCAATCCAATCTGCCAATTGTAATAAGAGTGTTTCTAAAAAGTGTTGAAAGAATTTTTCAAAAATTATTAAGAAAAGGATTTGAAAATCAGAAAAATTTTTCTTTAAAATTATCTTCTACTCAAAATATATAAGAATTGAGAATATTCAAATGAAATCTTGTCTACGGATCTTTTTCACGTACTTTTACAATATCTTAATGTAATTTGTCAAAATAGATTTTGTCTTGATATTCGCATTTGTCTGTCGAGTAAGATATAATAAAGTTGTTTTAAAATTCACAACGCATATGTAGGACATAATCCAAGATCTAAAAAAATGATGTGCCATAAAATGTAAGAAAAGTCTGAAATCGAATCTCTTGAGATGTGTTCTCTACCCTCAACACAGAGATTTCTATAGTCCACAATAAATTTCTGCGGAGTTCATTTCTCCAGTTCTTTTTGTGTCATAGAGAAAAGTATATAATTAAATCTGTTTGTTATTTATATACCTTAAATTAACATTTGTAGTTTTTGGCACCAAACAGTATTTCATGTATTATTATGTTTGGTTACTCAAATTCAACAAAGCATTACAGCGAAAAGCAACCTCATCAAAGGTAATTTTCATCAATCATTCTAAGCTGAATGTTCATATATAGTAGATAACAATACAGCTCCAGAAACTAAAGAGCTTTTGTTTCGTGGATCTTTATTCTCGTTGTATTTATGTATATACATAGGAAGATAAAACATTTATCGAATTTCAGACAAATGCTCATTTCAAAGTTTAGTTATCTGTTTTCCAACGTACGTTCAAGATTTATTGTTAGTAGAGGTATAAAACTCGATGGCATTTCGACAAAAAGTTTATTTCTTACCGGTATCTTAAATTAACTGTAGTTGGAATTTATTGACCATTTCTATACTAGAACATAATTAAGGATTCTTTTGATTAGATTCAAGATCAAAACTTTTTAAACAGGTAGGATATTTAACAATTTAACTCTTCTACCATTTTTATCTTCACTAAATGCTTTTATTGCTCTCTGAATTACTTTTGCCTTCATTTAGCAAAATTCAGTTGTCGGTTCTCGAGTTTAACTGTTGTGTATAATATTGCCTTGAGGGATGTGTGCATGGTTTTGTGAAAAGCAGACACCTGGCTATTACATTACACACTTCTGTTACACTGTTAGAAGTTTCGCTTAAATTTTACGAATGTGCTGCAAGTTTAAGTCTTTTTTTCAGAAAATCGAGTTCTGAAGGAAATTTTTATTACTTATTGTTACGTTAACTGAAATTAAAAAATTATTTTTCGTATATGTAATTTCAAGAAACTATAAATAAAAAATAATGTTAAATTATAACTTCATCTTACATTATGATACAGGCATTTTATATCATAATATTCCAAAATGAATTTAATTACCCGAGAGTAATTAAAGTTTGTGCAATTAAATTCTCAATTCCCTATATTCTCCAGAATGGCAATAGTATGCAAAAAGAAATTAAGTATAAAGGTATCTCGAATAGGGCGAACTTTTAAAAAGACTCCCAACTTTGCATTAAATCGATTGTATCGACAACCGCTGTTGGTGAGGATAATACTGGAAACCGATGCATTTAGATTGGTGATTATAGGGCGAAGTTCACAACAATTATTCATCCAACACGAACGATTAAGCTCATGCAGTTGAAGGCATTAAATTGATCCGTAAACCTGTATAAAATGTTGTACATATCAACATAATATACATACACATCTAGCTATTTAAATCAGTGATATTCTACTGATTTATCCACTGTCAAAAATAGCTGGCATTTTTAGTGACGGTTACTGAAAATTCCAATGGTTTTTGACTGAGTAAATCACTGAAATATAACTGAATTCTCAGTTAATTTTATTAAATTCAGCTTTAAATGGGAAAAATTTGAAAAGATTGCATTAATTTTGTACATAATAGGATATTCTATTACAGAAGATGGAACTTCCATTATATTATTTAATGAAGTATAACTTCAGACATAATGAACATTTCTGTGATGGGCACATATTTTTTAAAGTAAAGATTAGAGAAGAGTATGAAAATTATTTTTTAAGGTATACCGCCGAGGTATTAATAAAAAGCTGCAGACTATAAAAAAAGTGAATGAAGAAATTATCTTTTATTAATTTTAAGAACTAGAATTACGTAGATATCGACAAAAAGTATCCCCGGAAACCGAGATTTAATCGAAATTTCAGCTGGTCGCTCATACGAGAAATTTACTTCTGCTTCTGATTAATGTTTCAATATTACGACTGTTTTCATAAATCAAATCAAATAATAATCTATTGAACAATATCTTATCTCTTGGAATAAAAATTTAATTTGAATTTAAATTTAAATAAAAAATTATATCTTAAATGCAGAAAGTCGTCTTTTGTATACGGAATAATTTATCGCTGATCTGGTTAAAAGATAAGAACTCTTCACTTATATTTTTTTAAATTTCCAGACTTCTGCCTTCTAAGTTTTTCTTCATCAACTGGATCAGTTTTCTCAACTCTTTGATCTCTAGTTTCAAGTGCTAGGCATTGAAAATCTTGCAACTCTTTCGCAGAAACGGAATTATACTTATCTCTAAAATGCATAAAGTTTCAGTAATCAGGAGCATTTTGGAAATTCGACGGTCGCATTCACTGTATAAATACGACGTCTACGTGGTCAAGCTCTGAGGATTCTGTTCAAGGCCGACTAAAATTATTATACCCATTCAGATAGGATAAAATATTTGCACAAATTAAATGAAGATCTATTTTCACATATTTCTCGATAATCTTCTAAACCAATTTTAAATCATGATTTAATTTTTACCTGGACCAGTTATAGGGGTTAGAATTCAAAAAGATGTATGACTACAGTTATCATTGTTCAATAAATCATGCACTTTTGCCCTCTGACATTTTCCTGAATTTATGAAACGTCTGGTGCTTTTCCGCCTACGCATTTTACACAAGAAAAGTTTAATATCTATTAACAGGTGATAAAGTGACATGCAGAATTTAATCAAAGAAAATCAATTGAATCCTTTTTACCAAACAATGTATGCAATTGAAATATGTATTGAATTTCACAATCGATACTTTATTCTCGGTCTGGAAATTTATTTATTCAAGACTGAGGCTATTTTAAGCATATATGAGGACACATTGACGCTGGATGCATTTTAAGACCTTCGAATGGAAATTTTTGCAATATATTTTCATTTCTAGGTTCAACGTTTTATTTTCAGAAAAGCAATATATCTGAAAGTGTCAAAAAAGTGGACGAAAACATTGCAATGGCTGGAACACATGTATCGATAAATATTAAAAAAGGAGGAAAGAGAGTAACCTGGATTGAGATTTCGAGAATCGAAATTAAATTCTGTCTGCTCAAAGTCGGCATTACGTTGCCGAATTAGATTTCGCATGAAGTTCACTATTGAAGCAAGTTTAGAAGGCTCTGCTTTGTCCTACACCTTTTCGAGACTCTAATTTCAGTGTCGATTTCAGAGGAGAAAGTTTTCATTATATGCCGTGAAACCAATGGCACTCTCGAATTAAATCGGAGAATGGGAAATTAACCAGAGAACATGTAATCGTATATTAGTCTGATTTTTTGTACTTAAATTGCAGTATTCGAAATATTTAAAGCTTTTTCACAAGTGATCTCATGTCCCAAAAACAGGATTACTTTCAAACCTTGGAAATTAATATTGCCTAATATTAGAAGCAGCAAATAACTTTTATAATTTAATGAATGGCTTTAAATTAGTAGATTTGATTGCTAAAGTGCCAAGGTAGGAGTATGATCAAAAGGAAAGCATGCACTGACAGTCATATCTAGATACTGGATGATAATACATCAAGTCCTGCACTCTTAATCATCCTGGATGCTGCAGTATTCGCATTTGAACTGTATTGGTCCTCCAGTGTTCCCATTGACCTAAGTTGGGCCAGCCTATATATTCATCTGCTATCAATACGTCATTCTCTATACATTCCAAGAGATTATAAAATTGATGCTGAATTTCAAGTAGATTCTAATTCCTTATTCACAATTCCCTTCCAAATTTCGTTAAATTTACATCGCTTTGAATCCAAAACAGTGTCGTTCAAAATTTCTGGTACATATGCGTATTGAAACCTTTTGAAATTTTTAAAAATCTTTTTGAATTAATTTTATATCATTGAAATTATACACTCACTTCGAGAATTCCAGTTTATAGGAGCAGTTTTTATGATAGGGTCGTTTTTTAATCTAAAATTAAATTATTGAAGCCAAATGATCATCAGGCCATTTTATATTCATTTCGATCCTGTTTTAATACCGAAACTACTCGAACTAAAAAAAGAAACTACTACTTTAGAGTAAAAATATACATTCTGTACATTGTAAATGTATATTGAACCAAATGAATTTGAATTAACCTACATTTTCCGGCACGTAACTTTAAAAAGGAAGAGAAGACAAAAAAGGGTTGAAAAGAGTTTAAAGAGGTTTATAAAGGTGTAAAAAATCCCTTTATCATCCCTCAAAGGCGAAAATGTAAACGCTTCTCTGTGTTTTATCTGGACTGTTAATTATAATAATCGATTTTGTTTCAGGGTACTGGCCATTTGGGGTCGTGTGGTGCAATGTTTACGTGACATGTGACGTGTTAGCTTGCTCCGCAAGCATCATGCACATGTGCTTCATTTCCTTGGGACGTTATCTTGGAATTCGAAATCCACTGCGAACAAGGCATATCTCAACAAAACGGCTAGTTGGATTCAAGATCGCAGCGGTCTGGCTACTGGCTATGCTGGTTTCCAGTTCCATTACAGTATTAGGTAAAGTAGATTTACTTTAGATTAGTAATTCCCTAGAAAGTTGCAAGATGAGAGAAAATCACTTTTAAATTACAGTGCTTATTATCAATTAAAATCGCTTTTTAATTGTCTCTACCTCCAGGATAAACATTATTTTCTCTACTCTGAAGACTCATTTTACTTTACAAATTTAATAATAAGGACTTAATGAAGAATTCTGATGAAACTCTAATGAAACAAAATTCATTAGGCGATCCTAAAATTTGAAATTACAGTTTAGCAGAAAAATATAAAAAATCTTTTATTGATCTATAACAGTCTTTTTTATTATATTTACTAAGAACGTAAGATTATGAAATCGTGCACGTAATCCTCTTTCAGATGAAAGTATAATGACTCGATCTTTTACTTTCCTTTGACTGAACGTGATTGACGTTGAAAGGCACAAAAAACATAATAGCTTATTGATCCTCATGATAGACTTGGACCATCGTCCATCGCTTGCTCTAAATATGGACAAAAACGAGAAACGTTGGAAACAGACAAGCTTTGTCGATTTATCGAATTTACAATTTGCTGCTGCTTTTATCGTCTTTTATTTATTCAGAAACGATTTTCCATTTAATATGAAAGAGTAGTGATTTGCTGAACAAAATTTTCTCGATAAGCTAATCCAAGCTAAATAAAATTGGAAATAAAAGTTGACCTATTGGTAAATTAGAAATAAATTATACTTTTCGGAAATCTAAATACATTTTTGTCAATTTTTCACTTGCATTAGGTATGCAGTAAACGATATTTCTTTCTGCCAATGCTGAGGCAAGGTTCGAATAGTAAGCCAAAATCACACATTGCGCGGCCGTAAATCATTGTAAACATATATTATACTTTTCAGTAGAAAGTATGCCCTAGGAATACATCAATTTACATGAATAAAGAAAAAGGTATTGAGATATTTCTAAAAATCCAGTAATTTCAATATTTTTAAACGGCAATAAACAATTATTCTTTTATAAAAACTACACAATTTCTTCATTATTATTATATCTTTGTGACATATATTTTCAAACAAAACTTTGCATAATTGGATCAATATTTCGAGAGTTAATTACGTCCATTGCCTCAAAGGCATCACAACGAGGGAAACTTTGTGGAAAATGTCAAATGCAGATTGTGTTTAAGTTGACAAATATATCGCATATTATAATATAAGTAATACCTGAATCGCTAATAATGAATATTCAGAGTAGTCCACTTGATGAAAAAAAAATAGAAATATAGAATGTACATTTCTACAATCTACACTTGCTATACTTGCTGAAATTAATATTGCGACCGAGTCAGGAGCAATGCAATACTTGAACAAAGCGGATGATAGATTGGGTAGGATGCATTCGAAGCATTTACGCAATTACCTATGCGAAATAATTTATGGATACCCTCGCGTCATATCATAAATAATTTGTTTTCATTTGGGACTTTATAATTATGTTAATAATACCTGGTAAGCCTTTATACAATTATTTGAAATCTGTAATTAAATTAAATATGTACAGAAATCTGTAATTAAATATGTTTGTTTAATCAATAATGTAAACAAATGACAAATGAGTGAAGATATGTCCATTAATAATAAAAAAATTCTAAATAATCAATTGGAATATCTGTCTGCAAAAAACAAAAAAAAATCAGGAGAGGGAAGTTGATTAATGGGAACGTATCACGCTTGTACCAATTTTTAATTGACACAACATTCGTGTATTTTATGATAAAGTGTGAGTAAGGGATGTAATGATTCTAGGTTTGTTCAACCCCAGCAACATTATGCCAGGACCAGGCGTCTGTGTCATTAATAATAGGGCCTTCTTCGTTTTCGGCTCCCTGGTGGCCTTCTACATACCAATGATAGTAATGGTGGCTACGTATGTTCTGACGGTCCAGCTACTCCGGAAGAAGGCTCGTTTCGTCGCTGAACATCCGGAGAGTGATCAATTTCGAAGACTTGGTGGAAGATACGCTTCCACCAGGAACACTATGCCATCAAGGACATCCACCCTTTCTTCCAGACAATTTTGGCGTACATCCGGCGGAAGCTCTGGAACTGATAGGTACGTGCTCTCTAAAATTGAATCAGTGAAATTTCACTGATTTTCAGTGACTCTTTTCTCACGATTTCATTCAGTGAAAATTCACTGAGAATCAGTGAAAAGTCACTGAAATTTTCAGTAATCGTCACTAAACTACTGAAAATTTCAGTGACTTTTCACTGATTTCCAGTAGATTTTTCACTGATTAAAATCGTGAGAAAAGAGTCGCTGAAAATCAGTGGAATTTGACTGGGAATCAGTGAAATTTCACTGATTCAAGTTTAGAGAGTGTAAATATTGTAATTGGGGGATGTTGCTATCTGGAATATTAACTTCTTCAATATTAATATGCTATAAATTACTTTCTCTATTATACTTATTATTCAGATTGAGCCAACAGTTGAGAATAATTTTCAGTCTCGATGGTTTTTGAGATCCAATTCCCAAATTACTTTTTGGCTCTCTAAGACTTTTGTGACTAAAACAATATGTGCAGATTAAAATTGATAATCTTCAGTATATTATGTTTAAGGTAACGAATATTTCAAGTCTTTAACAAAGTATCTGATAAAACAAATGAATAAGTCGCAACATTGTTATAGATAGTGAAAATCTAAATATTTGAGAGTGGACAGTCACTCTTTCTGCACAATGTACAAATTGTGCCGATGTTTCTGACGATAATAGCCTGACATATGTCAATGATAGGATAACAATCAATTGATTATTATATTCCCAGGTTCCTTTGAAAGTGTCTGAATACATACATGCGAGGGGATTATAGGAAAGGAAGGTGAAATGTTCGAAACAATATCCGTCAAATTGTTCGCTATCACGCAACGTTTGCGTACAGAAATGACTTTAATAAGGCCAGGATCGTTTTGAAAATATATGATAATTTCACTATCTATTTATTATTCATTCCTCTGTCCTTGAATATCAACTATACAATTATTTGCATTTTTGTATACTAAATTACAATGATTGTTTCACTTATTTCGTTCTGAATAAAGAAGGAAGGATTTCTTGATGGTTTCACAGATAAGATCTCAAAAATTGAAATCGCACTCCTGGTTTTTTTAAACCACCCGAAATTAAAAAAAAAATTGGTATGATTGATTGGTTTCACTTCAACTGAAAAGTATTTATTTTTGAAAAATGCATTTCCTAGAGGTGTAGGTGGAATTTTTCGCCATCTAATAATCAATGGCACTTCGCCATGCAGAATTGTAGATAGGAGTCTGGTTTGGCATTGTTCCAAATCCGTATGATCGTATGTTTTTGATGGTAAAAGCAGGAGTACCAGCGCTAGAACTAGTAGTTCTCAACCGCAGCTAAACCTCTCGCTAAATGGCACTGCCGAAAGCACAACAGAGTCAGAAGTAGCGTCTAAAGTGGACCAGAGTACCCAAACTCCGGAGAACATAGCGAGGGAAACACGCCACTTCACACTTAGGTCCCTCAAACTACAACTGAATGTCACCCCTACGACACTCAATCTCAGGTAATTATCATAGGCTATTTTACAGCTTATTACTGCAAAAACTCTCAAGTTCGAAGCTCAATTCAAATTGCCTTTCCAGTATAGAATAGGGTAATGGGTACAGTGATTGGCCACTTTTGACAATGATTGGCCACTTCAAAATAATCATATAGTAAGAAATGTTGACTATTAAGACTTATAATAAATAATGTAGAGTGTGTTGAAAACAATCTTGCACTGTTTATTAATAGTTTTATTCGTGAATATTTCTTAATAACGTGTATTTAAAACAAAATGGCCAATCATTGAGGGATATAGTCAACCATTGTATGTACCTATATAAAAAAGCTCTAAATAATAGCGGCTTTATCAATCATCGTTCTTTCCTCTTCAGATTCAAAAGTAAATTATGTATCTGTCATCAGTCAACTTTTATTCGAGATTCATGAAAAAAAAAATTATATACTTTGGTCGTGTTGATTTGTCTGCAAAGAGCGACATCACTACCGCGTGGGTCATAAAACTTTCTTTTTAAAATTGGTTTTACTAAAAAATGTTGGTATTTCTTCTTTATACATTTTTTATGACTGGGAAATGGGAATGGCAGCAGTTATAGAGTTTTTACTACCTCGTCAAATGAAATAGTTTTTTATCACGTTTCGTACATAATTCGTGTGTAGATTAAGAACTCGGAGAAAACCCCAAAGATGATTTTTAGCAGAGGCTTAAAAGGTTGAAAACTGTTGAAAACTGTATTGCTGAAATATTTTAAATTTTTCAAACAAATCTAAATTTTAGGCGTCTGAGTAACTATGAGATAAAATTATATCAGGAGAATTCTGCCAAAATGATTGATATGTAAATTACGTTATTCCTTTGATGTTTATTTTCCTGTTCTAAACACTAAATCCCACTATTGTGCATTGGCTTCATGAAAACCACAGTAAATACAGCAGACTGTGTTCACATCACACATGATGCGCTAATGCCAGAGAAATCCAATCAAAAATATTGCAACTATCGAGAAAGAAATCAAGTTTGATCGTTATTTGAATAGAAAATTCCTCTCGAGCCTCGTAAAAGGCTCATTTAAAAATAAAATAACTATATATAGTAATTCTCAAGTTTCTTGCATAGATATTTGCACGTTTCGCATAATCTATCCCCGATGCCTCAATAAATCATATCATATGGGGGTGCTTTTATAGAACCAGCAATTCCGGTTCTAATCATCAGCGAATATATCCGAAGAACGTAGAGAATCTTTCCTTCTCAAAATTGGTAAAGTTTGACTATTATTAATGACGGTTATGACAGTTCTTGAAAATCTTCTCTTCAATATACAGATCTCAAATTTTGAAATCTTCAGATTTTTTAATAAGATTTCTCGATCAATTTTTTCTTTACTTTAGTTTATAGTTAATGGGTTTAGTCAAAATTTCGATAAATGGAAAAGTATTTTTTTATAATCTGTATAAAAAGTAATTTTACTTTACGATGTACCTTTTTTCATTTTTACTATCTCATATCAAAAACTGTGTCGAAATGAAACTCTCAGCAGTTTAATTATATCGGTTATTATTTTAGTAAAGTTTAGATTAGAGAACATATGTATGTACATTGGATTTACATTAGAGAAACTTCTATATTATTGATATGGTCTTATCTAGAAACACAATATCAGTTTATGTGTTACAGGGGAGTCCTTACAACAAAGGCAATTAGGTGTCATTGGAAATTGCTTGGATAATACTCCCCTAATATTCATGCTAACATTGTGATAGTCTATCAGTTAGACACTGTATGTTTGTTACTTCCAAATCGAATTGAAACTTTGGAATTCATGGTGCAAGTCCACCTCAATTCAATTACCATGTACACGTCCGAAACTACTCATGCCCTTCCCTCGTTTTTCAGATTTATTAATGCAGCTTCAATATTAGTCAAAATATTACTTCTTAACAAATTGGAAAAATTTAAATAAACGCAGTTAGAACTCATTTAAGAAACGTTTAGAAAGTTGCCAATTTTATCTCTTATAGTTATACCTCTATACTCTTTAAAAATATCGTTTCTATATAAAAAAAAAGCTTATGAAATCCATAAAGCATCTGGCAGTAATTGTATTAACTGAAGGTGCTTTAATTGGCAGACTGTGTTCGCAATTATAATCCTTTGAAACATAAAGGCGTCCGATGTACCTCCTAGGAGAATTATCACAACATGCCTTTCGCGTCATTCAATTTGAGTGAAAATTGGTCTTCGTGTATTAAAATTATGTATGCATATTCTTCATACATATTACTGCATATTCATATTCATGCATATTCTTCATATTGAATATATTGCTGATACAAAATGACAAATGAAACTAGAAGAATTAATTACTCAAAATGTATAGTTTCATATTAGACTCCCTGGCGAAAGTTTCGGATTGAAATTAATTCCGAACAAATTAAACATTGTCTGAATCATTCCGGATTTTATATTCGAACCAAACCGATCAATTCGAATCAATCCAATTTTCGGATAATTTCGAATTGGTAACTTTCATAACATTTGTCGCTCTTCAATAAAGAATAAAACTGTTGGAGTGGATTACATATATCCACTAGTAATTGAAAAATAATCTTAACCAACAGAAAACCGGACGCGTTTGTTAGCTCGATGAAAATATACGTGTTTCCAATTTTAATTGAAAGAAGAAATTGGCACAAAGGAAAAAAATAACCTCAGCTTATATTAAGCTCTCTGTATTTCAAGGACCTTGTTTCTCGCGAATTCATTTCGATAGCATAGAAATTGTTTTTCGAACTACGAATGTTTTTCTCGAAAGAAAACAATGCACTTTTCATTGATAGCGAGCAAACGTCGACGTGCTACATCGAATTGATGTACATATTAGATGCTTGAGACAGATATTGTATGCACGGATAACCGACTCACTTCTCATAAACTATTTACATATGAATAGATACGACGAATACTTGGATTTACCTGACCTCGAAACATCAAGAAAAGTCATATGACGATCATCTAAATTCACCGGGAGTCTGTTTTATTTTATGATAAGTCATAAAAGTCAATCATTCTATCACACATCTTCCCACTCGTACTCTTTTTCCATCGAAATTTTCGCAAATCCAGATGTAAATTACTAAATCCATCTATCACTTTTCGAATATGAAGTATTATTTTACTAAAACATATTTCACGACATTTTTGCTTCCCCACAGGAAGTTTTGTAGTGGTGACAAAATCCAGTTTCCAAAAAAAGATTTATTTGAGCATATTTCAAAGGGAATATAACTATATAATAGAATTTACAACATTTCTGCAGTAGAGTAATGAATTGGGAAATAAAAGGAGCCAGATGAAAATTTTATGCAAATCTTGCAAATTTTCGAATCTGTCAATTAATCTAATTATGTGATAAATGTGATTCGGGCTCCAGTTTACGAAAGTCATTATCACTACAGTAACTGAAACATTTAAATAATATAAGTTGATAATAATTATTGAGCTAAAGTTGTGACCTATTATTATAAAGTGTAATTAATTATCATTTTCTCACATTATAGTCTTTTGAGCAAGAATTTATCTTAAAGTTAATTTAATCTTAAAATGAACCCATGATTGTAGAACTCTGGGACGTTTCTCAAATTTTAAATATTTTTACATAAAGTATGATCATAAAAACCATTAAAATGAAAAAGAGCACTAAAAAAAATATTTATTAATAAGAATCTATTTATAAGTTAAATATTCATACGCGTTGTAATTTTTAAAGGTTTTTTCATCCTGATGGAAAAGAGTGAGTGATCAAATTCTAAGCAGTCTATCTAAAAATTAAAAAATATATCTCTAATATTATCCTTATATTTATAACAGAACCAGAGTAAGCAACGATGCTCGAGATCAAATTACCGAAAGTGCCCTTAAATCAGAACCATCAAATAAAAGTATTTCAAGGAATCCGGCATTTCGAAGGCCAATCCTTGATTTGCCAGGAAAGAGTGACTGAGAACTTCCACAGTTAATAATTTTCTTTCCATAAAATATGCATATGTGTATCGAATCATTTCAGGAACTGACTGTGAATAAAAACTTTGCAACTTCTCGAAAAAGTACAGTAACTTCTTAGTACATGCGCACATAAATGACATATCAGCTTTAATTTCCTCATCGGATTAAACACACCGGAAGATGCGACATTGCATTCTCAACGTATAATATATACATTTTTGATCTGTGGTGGGAATTAAAGTTTGTTGAAATGAGAATATGTAAATTTCATATTTTTCTGGAAGCATGCGAAGTTTCGTGTATTAACTCAAAAAGTATTCAAGAATGAAATGATAAAGTCAGTAATAGTAAAATTTAAAATTCATACATCTTTAGAATTTAAAAGTATATTTGAAATTAGGAATTTTAGACCGTGGCTCAATCTAATTATATTTTATTTAACAGAGAAATGGGGCTACTGAAGGAAACAAAGATACTATTTTTCTCTGACCCCTTAACTATATCCCATTTTCTATATGTATATATTTTCGATTTCAATTTCTCGATACTTCTCGACATATTTCGTCCTCAGACGTCCGAAAATGAGGTTTTTAAAAAATTTCCGTGTGTGTTTGTGTATAAGTCATCGTTACTTTTTCCATAATAACTCAAAAATCCTTTGAGCTAAGGTCACAAAATTTGGTGGGATTGTAGTTCAAAATTATGCCCATAGTTGATCAAGTTGTTTGTTACTAAAAAAAAGTACTTAATTATAATTTTATTTATTCAAGGTTTCTCCCTGGAAGGGCGAAAAGGAGATCGCTGTCTGCAAATGCCGTGGCCACAGAACAGAAAGCCAGTAAAGTATTAGGGCTGGTGTTCTTCACATTCGTATTGTGTTGGGCACCATTTTTTCTGCTAAATATCGTCTTCGCAGCCTGCCCGGAATGTAAAATACCGGGTCACGTCGTCGATACGTGTCTCTGGTTAGGATACGTGTCGTCAACCATCAATCCCGTAATCTACACAGTCTTTAACAAGACTTTCAGAGCTGCCTTTATTCGACTTCTAAAGTGCCAATGCTCCAGGTAATTTATCACTGCCTTCTTCTTCTAAACTGAGCTAAAAAGCAGAAATTCTTTTCTTAAAAACGTGAGATATACTTCTGAGTAGGTTACTTTCAAAAAGAGGTTTCAAATTCCGATAAATAATCCCTTAAAATAATATTTTTTTTAAATAGCAAATATTATAACATTTTAAAAGTGTTTTGAAATTTGAATTCTTCTTTGTTTAAAAATAAAGTTTAACATGAGACTTTGTAGACTTTCGATACACTTAATTTTTTTTCATCATTTTCTATATTTAGTTCGATGAAACGAATATTATAGAATTCTTCAGCGAAAATAGCGATCTGACATTTTTCTGATGATAGACTTTAAATCTTAATTCTTCTATTTTTTTTGGGTTACTTTTAGTTTCAGAAAAATGTCACGGAAAAGTTCTGGGTTTTACTAATGGAATCCAACTTCCTTTTCCGAAATTTCAAGTTTGAGACTTTTCTAAAAAAAAAGCTCAGGTAAATATGAAACTGTTCTGCAGTTTGAACCCCTGTGTTTCCTCTGAAAAATGTACAGCTTTACCGGATAACCAAAACCCAGATTTTGGTCCAAATGTTGTTCTTGTTTTCTGGAGTCCTGTCTCTTCAATCAAAAATTTTATTTCTACTTGTTTACCAAAACAAAACCATTATTTTGAGTTTAGTCTCCTTAGTTTAATGTACCTAACTCTAATGTAAGTGTTCTATATGTACCTATATAATTACCAGATTCTTTCAAATAACATTAATATTAATAACTGTAATAATTTCCTTTTGTAAAATAAATCCTCTTCGCCAATCCTGAAACTTTTAATAAGTTTTCACTATTATTAATATATTAATATTAATTCTTAAGTACTGAATTATACTTCTAGCTTTTTTTAAACTTTTCTGTTATAATTTTAAGAAATTAGCTGCATAACCAAAATTTATTTCAGCATATTATTTAAAAATAACACGTTATATATTTCGATTACTCCTTGTATATATAAAGTGGAAATAGCTTATCTTCTATAACAGAGTAAATCGAATTACCATAGTGTTTGTGTAATTTCAGGTCAGGAAGATTGGCCAGATATCGCTCGGTAACTGAAGCGAGTAGAGGTACAATGAATATATGTGGACCAGGTTCGCTTCCTCTGGCAATTAGTCTTCAGGGTACGCAAGTTCTTCAGGGAACTTCGAGTTCTCTTTACCGTGACACCTTTCTCATTCACGATCATGACTGCTGAAACTAAAAAGATCTCAAGAAAAAGAGTCATCGATAAAATCAGCATAAACTGTCGTAAACCTTCCATTTTTCATTAATCCATCTGTAGATTCTTCACTTCATCAAATTATTCATTAAACAATTCTTATTTTCTTAGGACGGATCCTTCAATTCACAGTTCACTTTTGTATTTATTAAAGCGATCAACCCTTAATTAATTCCTTATCACGAGAAATTTCGACGTGACTACAGTCAACGCTTTGATTTTTTATTATTAACTCGACAAAGTTATGATTTTCACATTTAGGATAAAATGATTTCTAAATTCACTTGATGAATTTGAATTTCGAAATTTAAAGTTAAAACTTAATTTAGGTTTGCAAACGATTTTGTAAAAAGAACATTTAGTGGGACCTTCGCTCAAAATTGTATTTAAATTTGTTTTAATTGACTAAAAGTAAATAAACTCAGTCTATTTGAATATTAAATGGATTTCTTAAATTTTATACATATAAATAAAATACCACAAAAAATACAATCTGAGAGTTTCGAAGATCGAAAACGAAAAACTTGAATTTTTTGTCAGAGTTAACATGGATATCAAAATTTCATACCTCTATCTGTAAAGAGAACATGATACGTAAAAGAATCAATATCCAAAATTTCTCCAATAAATTCAAGGCGAATTGACAAATCACAAGTTATGCATATAACATTATATGAACAAAGCTTATGTAATATAAACATTGCTATAATTTCTAAAACTGCGAAGCAGGTTCAAAGATTTTAATTCTTAAAAAATTACTGCCGTTATATTAAATCTGTAGGACTATTGTTATTTATTTTTAATTCTTCATCAGAAACATATTATAAGTATTTTAAATCTAAAGTACAGAATACCTAAAACTCCTATTCTTTATACATAATTAATTTCTTCATGTACAGTAAGATTCATGTATGCCTTCCCCCCAAACATGTCAATCCAACCCTGGTTTCCATAAGATTCAAATGGAAACCAGGGTTGGGTTGACACGCCTACGGAGGAAGGCATACATGAATCATACTGTACAATTGTACAGTGATATTAGAGTTTCTTTTATAGCTCATATAAGTTTTAACAGCAATATCCAAATAATAGAAAAATATTATAAAAATGTTCCTTTCTTAGTTGCTAAACTTATGCGGCAAAATCTTCTGAAGTAACAGGGTTATTGAACAATGAATTCATGTATTTGTAATGAATATAGTGCATTTAATTAAGGTAAAGATTGTTAATTAAGATCGTTTTAGATGTAAATATTGTATGAAAGTTGTAAATTTTGATGACGTTACGCAGAATGAACGACTGTAGACTCAAGGCGTAATTTATTTATTTGTTATTCCATAAATTATTAAGTAGTTAGGTCAGACAGTAAGGAATTTAAATACTTTAAGGATTGGCAATAATTTGTTGTCTTCGAAAGATGGAATCAACAATTGTTTTTTTGGTTTGTTAATCTAGTAGACTATTAGTTTAATAAAAAAATAACTATTAAAAAATAACTATTGCTACTATTTTTGAGAATTCAATTCTTATTTTGCTATTATATTTTCTTCACAACTTAAATGTTAAATTTTAAGTATATTTCTAATATTCAACAAAATATTTAAAAATTACTTTTTGTGCCATAGTTATAAATTAAAATAGGTGTTTGTACTTTGCAAAAATTATTTTAAATCCCTTACTGTCTCAAGAAAGTGAATGTAAAGTACAATAAATTTAGTTTTAATATTTATTTCGTTTTTAGAAAGACCAATGCTAAGTGCAACAAAATACTTGCAGCACAGTTTTGTTTTCTAGTTTATAATGAATTAATAAACCTAAATGTACGAGACTGCTGTTAGCAATCAAATTGAAACAGATGTCAAATTGTCTACGTTCACAAGAAAAGGGTCAACTCTGTCAATAGTCAATAAAGGTAATTTTCTACCTGAATTCTACCTGAAATTAATCTTTATTTACGGTCGACAAAGTGGGTTCTTTCCTTGTGAACGTCCATAATTCCTTTAAAAACATTTATACAAAGTCTGTAAATCCAGATTGAGCAATTAAATTCTGAAATTTGATTGTTAGCTTTGGTTCCATTAAAAATATGATGAGAGTATAAAGATCATTTTACTAAATGAATAAATTCATAGGTTTGATGAACCTTGAACATTGATCAAAATTGATGTTCCATTTACATCCCTACCAGTAGTGATTCTTTTAATTCTGTATTTTTTGCAGGAGGTGCAAATCAAGGTAATATTCCTCGAAATTTACAGGAAAATTTCTAGGAAAATAATGAATGTTCAGTAATCGATGACGTCAGTAAGTTGGAAGCTAGTTGGAAGAGAAGAGTAGGGGGTAGGGGTAACCAAGTAGGGTTTATCCAATTGAGTCTTGATCATGATCATGGTCTTGATACCTAACTTGCCTTTGAAACTGACCACTCAGCATACTTATTCATTTTCTTTCTTCTTATTCAAGGTTCAACTCGTGCAACGCTTAAATCAAAGTGTGGATTGTTTTCTCCTTGTTACAGAAGCTTTAAGAAGAGAAGAATTTTTCAAGCTTTATTGGTAAAAGCCAGTTGTAATTTTTGAAAGTGATCAACAGGATAGAAATCGGAAAGAAGCCCGCCTCCCAATGCAAACAGACGCCGCAATCACAAACTCTAGGAACGCATTCCAAATGTAAGCATCCTCGAACACCCGGTAAAAGGGATGGTTAGAAGAATATTTAAAATTTAAGAGAAATAAAGAAATATCTTCATTCACGGGGCGAGCTCTTTTTGGAGATAAGGACGCCAAGGAAAAAAAATTTTCAGAGGGAGAGACGATTACATTTCCGGTTAGTCAATTTTCGTCGAATAGCGTTATACAAAGGAAAGTAATGCCACAGAAAGCTCAAAGTACCCCTTCTAAGTATGAGTGTCCTCAAACTTCTAAAAGATGGTTAAATGAACTTTTAGAAGCAAATGAAGATAAAATACTATCTCCGCTTACGCGCCAAGTTTTTTTAAATAATCCTGACACCGTAATAAAAGAATCGGTGCAGAGAAAGCCTATTGTAATTCCGCTTGGAGAATTTCGGAAGAATTTCGTCCCCATGCTTTTCTCAAAGAAAAAGAATTTGATCAGAAAACGAGAAGCAGAAAACAAGACGACAAAAAACAACGTGGGAAGGAAGCCAAATGAATTTTGAACAAAAAAGTTGTGTTTTTTTTTTGTCCAGAGAATTTTGAATTTTTGAAATGAATTTTGTTCAAATATATTTTAAATAATATATTTTCAACGTTTTCAATGCTGCAAGTTTTTGCTTTTGTTTTTCTTTAAAAATGTTTGTAAAGTTTATATTTTGGTAATAAGCTATTGGGCAGGATTCAAAGGGTTAATAAATGTTATCAGTGCAGTGGAATGTGAAAAAATGTATTGTAATTTTTATATATGTACTATCGACCTTAAATATTCCCTGACTTGTACTAACTGGAGATAATAAATATAATTTGTCAGAAATTTTTTTTTTACTTTTGTTGATCTGTAAAAGTAGCATTTCTTAGTCTTATAGGTTTACAATTATTCAGGCACTAATTAGTAGAATATTATAAACACAATATCTTTATCTATAAAGACTTTCACTTGCTTCTTACTAAACCAATGCTTGCTTATAATTAACAGGTACTTTTTCATCTAGACTATTTCAATACTGTAATTTTTAATAATTTTCATCAACATTAGTAACAATTAGAGAAACATTTTTTAAAAATATTATTTTTCTGATAGTTTTACTATTTTTTTTTAATACTGTATTTTTTAATACAGACTGTTTCTTCATTATATTAGTTGAATATTACTGAAAAAGATTTTAATCTTTATACCTAATTATATATTAACTCTCAAAAAGTTTACTTCAAGTTGCCAATCAGTTTAAAATCAAACTTTCTTTATATTAATTTTAAATTTTTTCTTAAGTGATTTTAAGTAAAAAATCATTTTGGAATTCACAAGTCTCAAAATAAAAGACAAAAACATTGTTAAATTAGTAAATTATTATTGATATATTGAATATATCTAGGCTTTATAATGAAGTACTTATTACGTATCACAAAACTTAAGTGTAATAAATCTTTTGACATTTTAATCACATATATTTGGCACCAGTGCCAAAAATCTCCATATTCTTTGGTCTAGGAACTATAAAACGTTCTTTTAAGTTAGTTTTTTAATACAACAAAAATTACGCTAGAAAAAATGACTTAAAAAATTTTTTAAATAAAAGAAAGAAAAACATAAGGTGAAAGAATCTATTACCGAGTGGGAACCATTTCTTGAGGAAATGGTTCCTTTCGAATCAAAGAAATTTATTCTTGGACTCAACAATAGGGACTTTTTCGAAAATTTTTGCTATTACCCTAAGAAAATCTTTTTGTCATAAGATTAATGATAAATAGCGCACTTTACTTGTTTTCTTAGATATGATGAACAGTAATAATGTCCTTTGAGAAAGTAACCTTCTTACTTACTTTTCTAACCTGAGATTGATGTCGTTTTAAAATTCCGTCCCTACTCCTTGTTAAATATGATTGACGTTTTTGTGCACGGTTTCTAATTCTGTCTGATCTTCTAAAGTTGATTGCCTTTTTATGCGGATGTATATCCGAATCAAATGATCTTTTCTCCTCAAATGAACTTTCTTCAGTGAATTGACTGTCAGCAGTAGAATCCTTAATTGATTTGTTGTCGCTATATTTTAGATGCTCATACTCCTCAAACTCATTGCCGAAGTTCGCATTAGTTTCTGGAACCAATGAAGAATCAAAAATTGAATCTGAGATCTGCTTCTTATTTTCGAAATTCTTCTTAAAAGAAGAAATTGACACAGGAGTAAGATTAACACGAAGTTCTTTTAACACGACACCACCGGGAAGAGGTGACACAACCGATTTTGTAACATTACTTTGGCCATTCTCACAATCAGTAAAATTTAATTTTCTCGATCGTAAAATATGGGAAATAGCTTTCGGAGTTTCCTCAACTTTCAAAGAATTGTTTGATACCTTTGAAAAAGTTCTCGTTTTGTGACGACTATCTGTTCGTCCCAACAAAGCAATTTTTCGTTCTCTTTCTCTACATTTGCTCTCCCTAAACATTCTCCTGGTTTTAACTCTATCGCTGAAATAATCAGTACTTACTTTTCCAATTTGTTTTGATGCTCGTTTCAATTTCGGAGAAGCCCACACCGACTTTGGTGCTTTGAATTTTTTCTTTTCCTCCTGACTTTTTTTTGAAGATTTCTTGCTACTATTCGTCTTAAGTTTTAGTTTTGCTTTCTTAATCATGCGATAACGTTTGCTTCGGAGGCTCCTCTGCAACTTGTTTAGTTCTTTATTGTCCAGGGTAGTTAATTTTTTAATGTCAGGAATCAGATCTAAATACCCGGAGCTTTTGAGATTAAAAATCGGAGGTAAAATAGAAGATTTGATGTAATTTTTTGGAGAAACAACAGTTACAAGTGATTCCACTTGATCCGGAAGATTATTCCTCAAATAGGAATAAGATGGTGATTCAGGTCTCACACAGTTAGAAGTGTCTCGAATTATACTTGCAAATTTGTAAGTAACTGGATCACATTTAACGTTTTCAATCAAGTCTTGAAAATTTGAAAGATTCTCTAGTGATGCTTCCCGCGGAAATTCGAGAAAATTTTCCGACTGCCCTGAGCTTGTAGACATATTTAATGAATTGTTGATGTTTCCTTCTGTACCAAATATTATTTCTCTAGGTTCATTGGTTAATGTAAAACCTTTAGCAGCTTCCCGCGGAAATCCGAGAAAATTTTCCGACTGCCCTGAGCTTGTAGACGTATTTAATGAATTGT
>CAJFCP010000035.1:0-39094 GCA_904066005.1 Synergus itoensis | reverse complement strand
TGATGTTTCCTTCGACACCAACTGTTACATCTTTAGTTTCATTGGCGAATGTTACATCTTTGGCAGCTTCGCGTGAAAATCCGAGAAAATCTTCCAACTCTGAGCTTGTAGACGTATTTAATGAATTGCTGATGTTTCCTTCGACACCAACTGTTACATCTTTAGTTTCATTGGCGAATGTTACATCTTTGGCAGCTTCGCGTGAAAATCCGAGAAAATCTTCCAACTCTGAGCTTGTAGACGTATTTAATGAATTGCTGATGTTTCCTTCGACACTAACTATTACATCTCTAGTTTCATTGACGAATGTTACATCTTTGGCAGCTTCCTCTGGAAAACCAAGAAAGTCTTCTAATTCGACTAAGCTATTAGTCATACTTAATGAATCTTCATTTTCTCTTTCATTAGACTCGAGATCAAGAAATTTATTGTTGATTACATTTGTCATGTCAACGTTTGCATTCAGGTTTTCAATATCAGCTGAGCGGCAGACGAAAACTTTTTTTAATAATATCTCATCAGCAATGATTTTCGGTTTTCCTGAAAATTTCTTTACTTCAGGCAAGCTTGCTTCTGCTGTATCAAGTTGAGTTTTTACATCCAGATCTGATGAATATTCTGAAGATCTGCTTTCCTCAGGCAAGCTTGTTTCTGTTATATAAAGTTTACACTTATCATCAAGGGCAGGCGAATATTCTAAATATTTCTTTTCCTCAAGCAAGCTTGCTTCTGTTGTATCAAGATTGTTTTCTTGAAAAAGAGCAGGCGAATAATCTAAAGATCTCCTTTCTTCAAGCAAGCTTACTTCTGTTGTATCAAGATGATTTTCTTCAAAAAGAGCAGGCGAATATGATAAAGATCTTTCTTCAAGCAAGCTTGCTTGTGTTGTTTCAAGATGATTTTCTTGAAAAAGAGCAGGCGAATATTGTAAAGATTTCCTTTCCTCAAGCAAGCTTGCTTCTGTTGTATCAAGATGATTTTCTTCAAAAAGAGCAGGCGAATATGATAAAGGTCTTTCTTCAAGCAAGCTTACTTCTGTGTTATTAAGATGATTTTCTTCAGGAAGGTCAGGCGAATATTCTGCAATGTCATTTACCTGTTCAGTAGATGTAACTTCTGCCATTTGAATGATTTTTGGCTTTGAACATTCATCTTCATCGAATGAGAAGTTTTGAATCGATCTAATGACGACTGTTGAGGCATCACTAAAGTCGGAATCTTGATTGTCATCATGATTACACTTATGATTCTCCTCAGTGATGGAATCTATTTCATCATCATTTTTATCTGTGAGTTCATCGTCATTTTTGTCTGTGAGTTCATCGTCTGAAATGAAAATCACAGTTTTTGAGTCCTCATCTCGGTCTGAACGTACTTCCTCAGGCTCATTGATCAATTCGGAAGCTTGGATGCTGACACCTGATTGACCTGATACCACGATCGTCGATTCTGAAAAATTTATAGTATTATGAGCGTACTGGTAGTGTACCTCACTTCGCGAAGTTTGCAGAGTTTCTTGACGCACTGTACGCGATATTCTTAGGCAGTTGATATTAACTTTAAGAATTGTTCTTCTCTCCATTTCTGTAACTATAAAAAATTATACTCTTTTAGTTAAAGCGTTAATTTGCATTCCTTATAAATTATAATTTGGTAATCAATAAATCGAAACAGTTAGGTAATTTAAAACACTGGCTCTGATCACTCTATTTTTAATTAATGTTCGCAAAGGTTACTTGCAATAGAATAGAGTTTTATGATCTCCAATATAAACAGCTTTCGATATAAATAACTGAATTTTTTCGGTAGAAATAAACTGCCTATTTCTTAAACTTATGCAATTTAAAGTATAAAATAACAGCCAGCTTTTTTATTCCTATACCACACTCGGAATTATAAGTTAATTCGGTTAATTTGCTTTAGATTTAAAAATATTATTTTTTAATCCAATGATTTCCTAAATACTAATTTCCTCTGTCCTGCTATTCCCTGTTTATGTTTGTTTGTTTATTTTTGCTCTGCTCGGTGACATATATTCGTAAGTGGGAGTCAATGAATGTGAATGAAAGACGAATGACTCATTGAGCACTTGGATAAAAAGTAGTATAAACATACAAAGGGTTTCGTTTCATACCTCTTTATTTGAGAGTCGTAACTACCATAGCCACTCGAATGCTGTGGAGTATCCTTCTCAGAAATCTGAAAAACATCAAAAAGAAAAAATTGAAGTATTATTCTTTATATATGATAAGAAAAACCTTTCGACAAAAATAAAATCTTTTATATTTTTTTTTCCTTTATCTTATCTGGTCTGCCAAGCTCAAGCTGACAGTTAAAAAAAAGTTTCTATAATAAAATCTTTTAAATTAAATTTTAAGAAAGGCTGTTTACATGTGAACGTGAACATTATTTAAATATTCACGTCTACTTTGATCATTAATGACAAAGAAAGATTATTAGTAAAAAATCGAGGCAAAGAAGCTGGCAACATAAAATAAATTTGGATAAAGTGTGAACAATTAAACAATAGATCTGAAGTTTTATAAAATGTGAATAGAAATTGTGAAGGTATTCCAGGAACGATAAACTAACGAACTCGCATTCCACAAACACATTCAACTGCTCACAATATCACAATGATCACAATATTAACGATATTAACTATATATGAAAAAGAAAAGCTAACCTACCAAACATGTTACATGTATTTTTATCTCGTGTGCTTTATACGAAATTTGCACCAACAAAAGTCACTTTTCTTATCAATTCTTTTAGTAATATTTATTATTTGAAATCTTCCAAAACAAGCGCCGTGTGCATCGCGAAACTTTCATTCTCAATCTCACCATCTCAGTCATCTCACGCAACAGAAGAACAGAATACAGAAACAAGATTCTGCGCCTGTTCTGTCTGTTGCTCTGTTGCCGCGTTTCCGGCTTCCCGGGGAATGTAGATGAGTAGAGTTCTTCAATATCTCCTCTGATAAAGTAGATTCCGGCAAATTATAAAATCGGAGAAATACACTTTTTATTATTTAAAATTATTTTTAACGTATTTTTTAGAGAATATAAACGTTATTTAGTTCCACTTTTATGTAAAAAAATAATTTTATACATAATGATAAGAGAATTATTAAAAATTCTATAAGAATGTAAAAGTTTATTTATTTACCGATTGAGTATCGTGGAAATACGGCTATCACTGATCACGTGGTGTTTAAATTCCATGAATTTGAAATTTTGAAAATATGGCGGGAAATTTTAATTTCCAAGGTATTTCAACCTGTTTGAACTCTAAATTATAAATATTGAACTACATTTAAAGATGAAAATAGAAGGCATAGAAAATTTCAGTATATATAGCTTGAGATTTGTCTGTAACAATAGTATTGGCAGGTATTGGGAAATAAAATTTGAAATAAAATTAGAATGTTAGTATTCTAAATATAGATCTTATATTTTTGAAGTCCAAATTTCTTTACAGCATTATCATAACTCGAAAATAATTGGATGGAAAAACTGTTATAAAGCTTACGACACATAATGCAATACTGATCTACTGATACTATCTTATTCACGAAAGCTGTAATCACTAAAATTACATTATTATAATATCGCGTCATTATTATCATAATTATTATACTATCTACTTATCTTAAGTTATGCTATTGCTATTATTTTGCTATTGCTACAATTCTAAATCCAATCTTTACATCATTAACAGGGACAACTTAGAGCAATAAAAACTCTGTTTCCTACGATCGTCTGAGACTTAAAAACTGTATTCTTGCAAATACAATTAAAAATAAGAATAAATATATTACATCGCGTTGAGCAAATCATTATTGGCATATCCAATAAAACTTAAACAGTTCTTCAGAAGACTATAAATAATTTCCTATCTATCTTAAACATTGAAAGGTTTCTATATTTTACTCAAATAGAATATCAGTAGATAGTTATTATCATATTAGTTATAGCTAAAAGTATCATCAGCAGAATAATAAATCCACCATAAAAATTAATATCAATAGAATCATCAATAGAATGGAATTCGTAATATGACCCCAAGATAAAAATTCAGAATTTCTGTAATTTTAACCTTTCTTGAATTTAATCAACAGAATTGCAAGTGTTTGGAAGATAATAATCCAAATGAAAGTGGCAATAAATCCCTCGTAAACTGTAGGTTCAGAGATCGACCAGCCTCGGGCTAGCATAGACCTAAATGATTCTGTACTTTTCGTGAGAGGTAGGAGGAAACTGATGAATTTCAAAACTGGGTTCATGCCTTCGATTGGCCAAATAATTCCACATAACATAACGATTGGTAAAAAGGATCCCATAGCCATATACGTGGCACTCCTTTCGTTCTCACAGGAACATGCTACGACGAAGCCTGAAAAAAATAAGTTCGATTAGTTTAATTGAAAAATTAATTGAATTGAGAATTTTTTCATTTATAAAAATTTATAAATACCGAAGCACATTCCACATAGTCCAGTGAGAATTGTGAGAATTGTTATCCAAACGAGATCTCCCTCACATGTGACGTTAAAAACAGCAAAAGCGAATATTAAAACCATCACTGTTTGGCCTGTCATCACCATAAATTGCGTTACGACTTGTCCGAAAAGAACTTCAGTTCCAGTCACACCTGTAAACAGTTTTTCTCTTTACACAATGATTTTTTAAAAAGATTTTTAGGTTTTTTAATTACAAGAAACTTTGAAATATTTGTCAGTATCCAAAATATTCCATTCTCCATTTTACTCAACAAAAATTATAGATAAATATTTTTTCACTCTCTGTAGCGCTAATCTTTTTTCAAATATAAGATTGCATACAGAGCGAAAAAATATTTAATTTCGATACTTTTTGCATAAAATGAAGAATTCAAAATCTAACTTCCAAATTTAATATTTGTTGAGTAAAATGAAGAAATCGAATTTTTAGTTCAGAACTTGGCTCCAACACCCTTAAAAGATAAAGATTTTGTTGAAAGATCAATACTAACCAGCCACTAAACTTCTTTCAAGTAAACCTTCGTTCCTTTCTAATAACATGGCCCCTGAAGTCAGTGCGACAGACAAAAAGAAAATGATGCTGAAACAAAAAACACAATTAATATAAATTAATGAATTTTGGATCCGATATAGAATTAGAACAGTAATTCAAAATACTCACGTCAATATAATTCCAGGTGCGGCAAAGTCTGTAAAATTTGGTTCTGCCGTGCCATATATTGGGATTCCAAACTGCAATAGAATAAATTATAATATAAAAAATATACATCATGAACTCCTCTTTAATTTTCGAAGAAGTTGATTTAAAGTTACATGTTATCTTACGTCTATCGGTATGGCAGTTAATTTTTCTGCGTAATTGCAATCCACGGTGACTTCCCTCGCAAAATCTTGATAAGAATAGAGAATATCCCTTTGAAGAAGCTGACCAATTTGCTGATCTGAAAAGTAGAGAAAAGAGTCATGAATTCCTGCGATTTTTAAAACAAATCGTTTTCAATTTTTTATATAAAAAATCAGCTCACTGGACATGTCCATGACTACATTCAAATCAGAGAATATAAGAGTTTCGTTTGTAGCTTCTCTGCCCAAATCGATCCTCTCCATCAATGACTCGGAATAATTCGATGTAAAGGAAAGGGCAGCCCAAGCCCAACCCCTTGTTACAGCATATCTTGCTTCCTCGTCAGTGTCATATGGCAAATATTGAAACGTTCGCTTTTCGAGGTGTTTCAAAAATCTACAACTTAATCGTGTCCAATTGCAACCCACAGTTGGAATACATTGTTCCATGCTATTATCCAACTCGTTGTTCACTATCGCTAATGTTAGGCCTGTTGGATCTTTTCCGATCGAAATGCAAAATAGGATTATTTGCACAACTGGTAGCCCAATGATGAAAAGCATTACTCTGAAATAAAAGTTTTTATATTATAAATTAAAAATTATAATATATCATAATTGTTATAAGTAAAGGAGGTATATAAGTCAAATATTTACCCTACATTCCGCCACATCCAAAGGAAGTTTTTCCATATTAAAGCCTTCATGTGTGTTCGGTTAAGCATCTTAAAATTTGAACCACCTTCTTCTTCTGGTGGAAGTTCTGCCTTCATTAAACAATTTTTAAATTAGTTTTGAAAGTACGCATTTTTGCACATATTTGAAAATGATTTTTTAAATAATAACAATCCTTACGATTTCTTCCTCAGTTACGACGATACTCTTCCTTCGACTAGAAATACTGACGTTATCACCGAACTCTCCACTCATTTCGTCATCCGCGTTCTAAGAAATGATTAATAATATTGTACAGTCCTTTACTTGAAGAAAGAAAGTTTAATTTTGAAATTTTCTTCTTACCGCTTCTGGATGTACACCAGTAACACTGCTGAGAATACTGCTTCTTCTTCTCAGACCCATATTTTGACGTTTGCTGAGTTTTAAGAAAACTTCTTCCAGAGTGTCTAGCCTATGCATTTCCATAAGTCTCTTAGGTGACTCCTCGGCAAGAAATTTGCCACCCCTCATGAGTCCAATAATTCCTGCTTGTCTGGTCTCCTCAATATAATGGGTTGTGATGATGATGGTTTTGTTTCCATCTTTAGTGATGTGCACCAGATGATCCCAGATACTTTGTCGAAGAACGGGATCCACACCTACTGTTGGTTCATCCAAAATCAGTAACTCAGGATCAGCCAGTAATGCTGCTGCAAATGAGACTCGTCTTTGTTGACCTCCCGAAAGGTTTTTCACAAAACGATTCTCAGAGGGCAGCTCCAGAAACTATAAACATTCAAAAATTGGAATAAATCTTCATTTAATGATATCAAAGTTCAAATTGTTCTGATCCTACACTCATAGTTATAGCCAAAATTACATAATCTTGCACGTTTCCAAATAAAAATGAGAATGTATTAATGATCTTTGTCCATTCGAGTGGAAAGAGTGATGATTTCGACATTAATTGCTTGATGAATTGCCAGACTTTCTAGAACTAAAGATATTCCGTGAACGGATATCCCAGGATTGAATTCATATAGAAAGTTATTTCCTATGTTGTAACGATTTTGCAATACATAATGAAACTTTTCAGAAGTCAAGAGCATAGAGAAATGCAATGTTTTAACAAACAAAATAATGTTCCTTTATAACATTGAAAGAATATCCAAGATTATTTTCAAATCTATCACTACATCTACACTACATCTATACATTTATTCTAATAAAGAAATGGGGATGTTAATTTTTCATTACAGCAGGAGTTAAAAAGCATGAACCTTCAAATTATATAGACAAAACCGGTTTTTAGCAGCTCTTTGGAAGTTGTTCATATAAATGAATCTCCATACTCATTTCAGGAATTTTAGTACCGGCTGACGCAATAAACTTCAACAGGAACTTCCAATACGAGACGCATGCACTCTTTGTTTAAAGTTGAAGTAGAATCTTTCACCTTGAAGTGTATGGTGTGCATTACAATTTACATTTAATTCTTCAGATTTCGGAATAGAGGAATTATTTTCTACTCTTTTTTAAAGTTGAATTTAATTTAGTTTTTGATAAAACCACATAAGGAACTTTGGAATTTTGAGGTAAAAATTCGGAATGATTCTGTTATTCAGCTATTCAATTATTCAGTTATTCACCTTCAATAAAAAATCTAATTTACTGTCGACTTGTTCTGTGGTCATGCCGGCAATCCATCCGAAGTATATGAAGGTCTCTCTTATGGAAAATTCTCCATAGAGCGCGATTTCTTGAGGCATGTACCCCACTCGTGGCCCTGGAACTCCGGATCCTTTTGAGCCAGGTCGACCCCCCAAAACCCAAATTTCACCAGAATTTAAGCGTCTTCGACCAACGATGCAAGAAAGTAAAGTCGTTTTTCCACAGCCACTTGCACCGAGAAGACCATATCTAAAAAAATGGACGTTGTTTTAAAATTATCCTACTAATTAAAAAAATAAGTAAAGTATACAAAATATATTTTATACAAAATATATTGTATATTCTATACAAAATATGTACTCACATCGTGCCCTTTGGTACTGTCATGTTAAGTCCATCCAAAATGACATTTGGATTCTTTTTTGGTCCATATTTCTTAAAAGCTCTACGTACACAAACTGCATGTCTTCTTCTGGTATCAACAGTCGAAGTTTGAGTTTGGAATTGAGCTCTCCGAGTTTTCAGTTCTAAGGAAGCTACTGAGGTCACCGTGGTATCTGCAGATAGATCCATTTCTATAATAAAAGAATATAAATGAATTATAAATATAAGATGCGTGTTTTGACAATAACAAGGATACTCAGTACATTAACATTTACATATAGTAAGGTCACGTACGTCTCGGTAATAGCCAAATTTTTTTGGCAAACTTAATCATGAAATAATAATTCAAAACAAATTTCCATACTTAACAGATGTAAATAAATTATTCAGAAATGTCTGTCTGGTATGAAATTTTGTTGATTTATTATTTCAGTATCTGAAAAAATTAATAACAGCCTATATTTGGCGGAATTAAATAAGAACATATAATTGCCCATCAAAGCAGAAAACGTATCAAATGCAAAAAAAATAATTATATTCGTGTCAATTATTTAAATGCCTTTTCAATAAATAAAAATTATGAACTTTGTTTGTTATCGGATAAAAAGTGTACGTATATATTTGAAATTCAAGCACGTGTCAAAGTGATGATTTTTAAATTACAACTATGACAATAAAAAATTTTTCTCTTGGATTTAAATGGATTTCAACAAAGGGAGAGATTTCTAAGTAAATAATCCTATAAATTATCCTATTAATTAGCTGAATCACAAAGAATGATTAATTTAAAGAGAATACAACTCTGCGACAACTATATGTCTCCGGACCTAGTAAAAAGGAAAGTCTTATTACAGATTTATATAAATTTTTACCCGAGTTCTGATCCACCCAAAGAAATCACATAATATTGAATTAATTCCTATAGAAATGTCTTTCCAAAAATTCCACAAATTTAAAAATGCCCCGGGGCACATCACGTGTAAGTGAAATTACGCAACAATTATTACCGAGTAAAATTATGACCAGAAGTCGAAGTATAACACGTCGATATATGTTGTAACATGTAAGAGAATGATCTGTATGTGCACGTGTGAATGTGTATGATTTCAACGCGGGAAAAGGAGACTCAAGTTTCACCTGAGAATGAATGTAAGGAAACTGATTCATACTCAATACCACCGGAAAACCGAAATCGAAAGTTCCTTTTTGACTGAACAATTATAATGACTAAGCACGCCGACAACATGTTACATTACATCAAGATGCCATTCTCTTAACTGGAAAAATACACCATGCATGCTTCTTTACCCCGAGAGTCTTGAACGGTTTTCAAGTTCCTTGAACTCATTTTAAATGGAAAATTTTGCATGTATAGTATAAGCTTCAGAACAAGTGCTTAATTTACTTTCACGAAAAAAAGGATTTAAAACGGACTCTTCCTTAATTGTTAAAATATAAATTCGAGACTAGCCTTAGTTGATTCGGTGGAGTTTACAGTATTCATTCACTTCTCAGTAGAAAAAGTTAGTACAGTTTTAGTAATGGGTTTTGAAATTTTCATGAATTTTCACTGATTATTTTTTAGGTACTGATTGAGATCATTAAAAATGAGTCACCGATTCTTAATGAATTTCTGCTGATTCACGTGTGGAAAATCATACACATTCTAAATATCATCAATATTCTAAAATATTGAAATTTAACTATTTATGGTTGTGTTGAAAGAAGTCTTGAAAAATATCAAAAGTTTGATGCAACATCAAATAAAGAATTTAATTATGTAGTACGAGGAAACTTTCGGTAAATTGAATAAATTGGGGATAAAATGAGAATCTGTAAATTGTAGTCTACATATGGCAGCCTCTTATCCCATGAGGCAACTTCTTAAAAAAATCTTCGGTGAATGTTACACCAAGGTATAATAATTCGTTAATTGTGCAACACGTCTTGTGTTACATTCTCATCCATCCAGCTTCCAAAATAGTAAAAGTATATCGAAATTATATAATAGCTTAATACTATTCACACTTTCTATTACAAAATTTAAAGAAATGTATATTTAAAAAAGTTGTTTATCCTTATTACGTATGTTCATGTTTATTTTTGCTAATAGTTCCGGTACCAAACAAAAATTTTATAACAAAAATGATTTTAAATTGAAATACGACTGATCCTCAAAAAATATTTTTAATTTATAAAAGATTTCTCCTCTTTCTGGGTGATTTTGTAAATATATACAATTTTTATAGAAAGAAATATAGAAATATAGGCATGAAAATAAAAATTTAATTTAAAATAAAACATTGTAAGTGTGTAATTATAGATCATTGGTATTTAAATTGTGAATGGATCTGGAAAGTTTTACATAACACGGAAAAGGGGCCTTATGACCTCTTTTATGAAGTCAGACAACATGGGATAATGTCAATTATGAAAAGTATTCCATTCTATACGTATTCCACGTGGGATACTGTTTATATCAATTCCACACATAGAAAATTAAAGAAGTCAATGTTTTGGATTTTTTGCGAAACACATACTTAAATTGAATAAAATTTTTAAAGGTTTAAAATACTTCTTAGTTATTATAAAATTTTTTGCAGAAATTTCGCGAATTTTGTATTAAATCTATTTCATTCGATCACCGAAGTTAAGCAGCACTTTTCTCGGTTCGAGCAAGATGGTTAATATTATTGACCTCAATTGTAAATGGAACTGAAAATTTGGAATCCTCGTTTCTCACGTACAAAAGTTTGCTTGGCTTAAAGGGAGCACGTACTGATTTCAATTTTTTCAATTGATAGCCTCCTGACGCAATCAAATTCCAGCAATTCAATATGCACCAAGAGAATATCCATACGATTTTTCTTTATTGTTTACGAATGTTACCGATTAGCTAATAAAACGGCGCTGAAAAATGTCAGAGTCAAGAAAAGTTGCCGATTAATTAGTTAATAAAATTAAGTATTAAATTTAAAAGGCTTTTACACTAAATGAATATTGAAATAAAATAAAGTCAAAATGTACTTTGTTTTTAGTTGACTAATAACCTTAGTCATATCATTTTTCTTGTTTCCACAACGTTAGATAGAAAATAATTTCTTCAGCTACAATGAAAATTGAGAATCTCAAAATTAAAATCCTGGTATTATTTTCTGTGAAGTAAATAATTCAAACAAGTAAATTAAAAATGCGGCAAATATTGTATCTTTAATAGCAGCAAAAACAATGCTTAAAGACTTTCCATCCTTGGAAAACAGGTTTCTTCGCTGTTTTCCGCATTTCCTTTACTTCATGAAAAACTCACATAAGTAAATAATTAACTGTATTTCCAGAAAACTTATAGAGTTGATTAGAGTAAATCACTTGCACTATAATCAAAGAAGATATCACAGCATCTTAAAGCACTAATACTACACAAATTTGCGCAAACTAACACACAAAAGCCAAACACAAAAGTAGCCACCAACCTTTTATGAATCACTTTATTTTGAATGCGAGGATTTTCGAAGAATGATTTTGGTAACTAAAAAAAATCAACAGATCGTTTTGTCTGTTGACATTAAGTTGGGTTCAAAGTTTCTGTCATTGGAAAAATTTACAGAGGGCCCAGCAAACCGGGTGGCAACGCAAGTAAATAAAATAAAGTGTGGCTTATACGCGAAGCCACTGAGAACTGGCTCGACTGCCCGTTCAGAAGAGATTCAAAGCCTTGTGTAACTTTGGATGCCGGTTAGAATGCATGTGGAAATGGCCGGACATATTCTCTTGGTGGGGATCATCTCGAAAGGAGACAAAGAAATAGGGATGGTTTTTGAGAAATGTAAAAAACAGTCTAAAATTTTAAATCCAGAGATATAAAATCTTACAAAAGACTATATTTAATTATTTTTAATCTGCATATTGGCTTATTGGTATTTAGAAGTAGATTAGAGAAGCTGTGTGTGTGGGAATGGATGACTTGACATTTTGCATCAATTGAGGATGTATAATTCTAAAACTATGATAGGAAAATTTTATAAAGAGGTTGGCACAGAAAGAAAATACTTTAATTAATTATTTTTCTTTTAGGTTTTTAAATATCTTAATAAATACTTATACATAAATTGGAAAGTTCGAGCCAATATACAAGTTAAAAGCCTATAACGTAGCAAGGTCTTTTGAGGAAGATTATCCCCATTCTCCTCAGTAAGGTCATTCGGAATCATTAATAAAGTTAGTGGAAAGGAGAGGCAGTGGAAATTTTAGAAAACGGATACAGATTTTAATAATATTAGCCATGATTCAAGGGGCTAACTACTACTGTCAACTTCTTAACAAATATTACCATAAAACAACTGCGAGCATTTAAATCACCGCATCGAATGTTTAAGCGACATTAACAATAAATGTCTATCAATAACAATTAACATTCTTTTTTACAGTCTTCCATTTGGGAAATTATTCAAAAAATTCAATAGCTAAATTTATCTATATATGATTGCTCAGAACTCTTAATTTATACTCGAATTCAAAATTATTTTCGCAAATGAATAAACGTGCAGAGTGAATTTCTTGTGAACTTGTTAATGCACAGATTATGGATTACGCGACTGTCAATAGCGTTCGATGTCAGTGTCACTTTGGACCTAAGTCCAATGCTGTTCTGGTACAATGGTTATTAATAAATATACGTAAACAAGAAACATGAGATGTATGAGAATAAAACCACAGACGATCATATTATTCAGAATCTCTCTTTACTCTTCAGTAATCCTGCACTTTTGAAAAAAAGAATTTTGTCCACTAATTTCTGTTTTGCAAGCCTGTCTTCGGAAATTATTATTTTTTATCTCATTCATTGATTCTTTTTTGTATGCAAATATATTTAACATTTTCAAAACCTGCTTTTGTTATCTCAATCATAAACTTATGTGCAGAGCGGAATTTCCGCTGGACAGAAATGTCCACAGGATTATTTGCGTTCCTTTAACGTCATCACTGAGTGGCGCAGGGATTTCTTGTTATTCCAAGATTACTTATAAATCAGTTAATCTCAGATCTTCAAGTGCTCTGAATAAAAATGCAATTTCAAAATAATAGAATCTCGAAAAATATGCCCGTTCTTGTTGACAAAATACCAGATTCCCTAAATAATTATTAAACATAACTGTTAATTTGTAAAAAAACATGCTCCTTCTTATTATTCATCAAGATGTCAGAGATGCATGTCATTAACAGAAAAAAAACGAATCACATGAGATTTTTGCTGATGTGTCATTTCCGGAATGCCTTATATGCTTTCAAATATCACAATAATATATTTTTTTTTCAATTTATGAAAAAACTTATGTTTATTAATGATATAATATATTGAATAGGAAATTTTATTCAATCACGAGATATATCTCATCCGTTTTTACTGAGATATTACTATCATCAAAAGAAACAACACCAGGAAAAAGCAAAAATGCGCAGTAGGATCGGTAAAATTTTTCCCAAGTTCAGCTATCTTAATTATTAATATACAAGATTAATTCTTTGCAAATAGACATTCTTGATTCAATTATTATATTTTATCAGTCTAAGCTCTTCGCAAGAAAAACATGATGAGATACTTTTTCACACTCTCATTTTTTCAAAAGTAATTAGCACAGTTTCAAAGTTAATCACCTCATTTGTTCTAGTTTCGCTTTACATAAATATGAATTCATAAATATTACAATAAAAATTTATAGTAAGAATGGAATGAATACATGTGTCAAATAAATACGTAATATTCGATTTATCTGAACATAGGTCGAGGTTCAGGATCAATAGGTAATTATAATAATTAGTTTGTTATGCTAACTTTTATGGAACATAGAAGATAGTCTACGATTTGTAGGATGCAATGGCATAACCTTCACGGTTTCGAAGTCACTTTCCCTTTTTGTACGAAACCTAGGGCAAGAAATTTAATTACGTATCGTTTGGTCATTTTCGCTGAATATTTTCGTTTGGCTATAATTTTCTTGTTAGTACGATACAAAATTTAAAAACTTTTTACTGAACAAATTATTATGTTGAAGAGCAAATACTTCCGTATTTAACTTTAAAAACTGATGTGCTATTCAGCTTTAAATAGTGACATTAGTCTCTGACATTAGCAGAATGAAACAAATATTTACGAAAAATATTATACGGAAGATAGTTTCTTGAGCAAAAAGTATTCAGAAAGTTGCGTATATAGTCAAAAGATGCTTAGTTCAAAATTTTATATTAAAAAAATATGACCTTTACTATGTTTCAATATTTAAAATCGCATGTCAGTATTTTGATATAGCCTGAAAATGGCAAAAAACCTATTTTCGTCAAATGAGAAGAGACTATGCTTCTTTAGAAATTCTGAAAGATTTTTAAAATGATTTATTATAGATTTTTAAAGAAATATTTCAGAGAAACAACTTCTTACTAGCTGTTCAATATTAATGAATAGCTGTCCTGAGCTGCCTAGACAACGTTCGTTTTTTCGATGCAAACCTTATGAACTTAAAAAATGTAATTTACATAATTATTATTGTAACCCTTGGCATTTTGTAGCACGTGCAACTGTACATACTGCAATCAATTTTTCTGTAAAAAATTCTCCATTTTTGAATCTTAAATCCATTTTTCAGGCAAAAATTGAAAGAATCTAAATAGTTACAATTTTTAACCATTTACAATTCTCAAATATGACCTACATAGTATAAAAATTGCAAACGTTGCTGATTCCTTTTGCTTCAGTTTTGTCGCAAGCCAGTATTGCATTTAGTGTGATAGAGAATCTGAACTTTCAGAAGTTCCTTTTCGCGCTGAATTTTTTTTAATAGAATGAGAAACATTCCCTAAAGTTTAACACATTTAACTACGTTCTAACATCTATTTAGAAGTGTTCATATTATAACTAGTTGGTAATCCTTGACCGCACCAAAGGTGTTCAAGTGGGATATTATTCTGTGCATAATTGTGCGCATAATTCCTTTTTACACATGGTCTCGATCTTCACGCCTGTTCACTAATGATTATTATTCTATTTTTACTAAAGATTTGAATGCGTAAAGAACAATTCAAGAAGAAAAAAATCCGTTAATTCAAGGTCTAATGTGGTAAAAACTGCTCGTTTAAAGTCCGAAAATATTACTTTTTGGACAGAATGACTAAATGGGACTGGAGAATTTCACAAATAACATGTATGTGTTAAGTAGAATTGTAGTAAAAGATTAGCAATTTGCATAATTAAACGAGTTCCACTCGTTCAAGAAAATATATAATGTTATGAAAATACATATGTAGAATTTCATTCTATATAAAGATTTAACATTAAGTCTCTTAAATTCCACAAATTGTCAAAGACAAATTGGTATGAAAAAAACTTGTAAACTCGAAAGGCAGTCAATAAAATTTTACATTTAACATTCATTCAAAATTCACAATATTTTCTGTAGGTTTAGAATTTTGAAGTATTCGTTAACCTTCAGTAACTTTTATCTTCTTTTTACATTCATAAGAAAAATGAATCTTATAGTAACTGACAGGAAATAAACATTTTTATAAAAAATCATTACTGAATAACGTCACATCAAGAATAGGTAAATAATAATTGATCAGAAAAAACAATTAATGACTTTAAAAAACAGCAGTGAATTTGAATACAGGATTATGTGACTCCACAATTTCCGATAAAAAAATTATGACGGCTGCTGAAAATCTCTGACTTGATAGTTTTTAAAGTGAAATATAGAGGTGGAAATACTTTATTCTGTTCTGCTCTTCAATTCGAATATGTACTTTAGATCGATCTAGTCTACTTAGAATCTACTTATAGTTAATTAACATGTTTTTTTAGATGATTATGTCATTATCTTTGACGATAATTGACCTTAGAAACACATAAGTACCTACATAAAGGTACTAATGACAAGTAATTTGTTATCGAGTGACTGGCAGATTATGAATGAAAAACGAATGAAGTGATCAGAAATTAATTAAATGCATGTTTCAACCACCACAACTTTGATCTATTTATTATAAAGAGTAATTTATAAGAGATAATTTGATTATAAAAATTATAAAACCTTCAGTTATAAAATCCCAAAAATATGAAGTCACTTTCAGTTGAATTCACTGAGAATCATTTTTTAAGAGCTCCAACAGTTACATTATGAAATCAATTTATATCCAATTCATAACTCTATAAGTGAAGAATAAAGCGCGACTCTCGGCAACCAATATATTATTTCGCAAATTGAAAAGGTCTAGGCAATTTATAATTTACATTAGAGATACTGACTTCCGGATTACACATATGATTTAATATTTTTATGAAGATACCTTCATTTGCTAACTGTTAATCAGTATAATAAATTAATATGATTTATGAGGGATATAAAATCTTCATAAAATACGACCCTATATTTCAATTGTATGCTGTGATTTCTCGTTTGCGATGACATTGACATGTTTCAGATCAGCACAAGGTCTGCATCTTTGAGGGTAAACCAGTTTTATGTCGATGCATTTAGTTTATATTTGAATTGATAGGAAAATGTACAAAAATATTGAGCAAATGTCCGAATCCAATTTTCCGTTACTTAATTTACTTCTAAAATTGATCTAACTGACTGAGACCCAATTCTGTAATATAACCGTGAAACGCAAATAAAAAAAAAGCTCGGTAACTTCTGATAAAAAAAAAACTAGATATTTAATCAGGTACAGCTTATAGTTTATCTCGTGAGTCATTTTTATCAGGAAGTACCTGAATTTCATTAAATTTATTTTTCAAAAAGTTATTTACTGGAATCTATTTTGAAGAAACATTCTTATTCGGACGAATGATAATTTGACACCAACATTTGTTGCTTATAATTAACCTACTTTCAAAAAATTTAGAATCATTTAGAATAAAGAAATAAAACTTGTGTTTTGTCAGAAATAAAAAAAAATCTGCCCGCTTCGCGGGCACATTCTCATCGCGCGCTTCGCGCGCGGCTCGCTTCGCTCGCAAAAATGAGCGCGCCTACGGCGCGCGGGGGGTCGAATATAGTTCGATCGTCGCGCTTCGCGCTCCGATAATATTTACACGTCGCGCTTCGCGCTCCGTGTTGCGCGCTTCGCGCGCTTGTGCCCTGCAGGAGGCTTGCACTTTACAGGACGCTCGTACCTACATGTTTTTTTTTTTAAATTACTTTAAATTTAAATTTAATTAAATTAAATTTAAATGAAATTAAATTAAAGCATTGAATGTAAAAGAAAACTAATTTACTTAAGGTTCTATCGACCTTAAGGAGCACATTCTCATCAGGGCACTCGCGCTTCGCGCTCGATATTTTATTTAAACCTCGCGCTCGGCTCTGTTTAACAATATTTTTCATGATTAAAACGAAAACTACTCATCCTATTGAAAAGTGGCCAAAAGATAACTTGTAGATCTTTCTAAGACCAATAATTATGTTTCTTATCATTTTCTCTGCATCTCGCGTCATTTGGCTCAAAATTTGAATTTTCGATTTTTTAAGGAAATTCAAAAAGTTGTTATGCCTATCCTATAGGGCGTTCAAAAAGAAACATTTTTCATCTTTAGACTTTTTTTCATACCGTGCGTTGTTTGGCTTCTAATTTAAGTTTTCTTTCATTTTTTTGGATTTTCAAAATGTTATAAGTCTTTCAATTTTTTTTTTATCCAAAAAAGTCATTAAGAAAAATTGTTCGACTTTTTGAGTACTACGAACATCCGTCATTAGAATTTTTAAATTAAAAAAAAAAGTGGTATCAAAAATTTTCAAAATGCTCCAACTTTTTGAATTTTTATCCAAAATGGCTGGCCAACGAACTTGACCTTCATTTTAGGACACTCAAAGAGTATACCAAAGGCCAATCCAATCGGTCAATTCTTTCGAAAGTTATCGTGCTCACAAACTAAAAATCTACAGACAGACACACAGACAGACAGACAGACAGACAGACAGACAGACAGACAGACACACAGACAGACAGACACATTCGTAAAAACATGTTTTTCGGGTTCAGGGGGTCCCAAAACGTGGACATTTGACAAAAACTGGGGGGGTCAAATTTTACACAAATCTAATACCTTCTCTGATGAGAATGTAATAACGGCCGTCATTTCGATATATATAGCAAAATCGAAAAATTTTAGGCGGAAAGTGTCGAAATTTTGATTTTTTATTAATTTCTGACCTTTTTATGTGTGAAAAATAATAATAATACTTATAAAATAGTATTTAGTATTATAGAATTTACTGGGTCTCTTCGAAAAACATTTTATGGAATTTAAATAATTATTCATCATCTATATATTCCACATATTGGCTTATGCAGAAAACCTGTTAGACTTCAGTCCAGCTTTCAACGAAGACACACGTTCGTTTGAGAACACATATATATCCCTATTTTTCTGCAAATTATGTTTACATCAAATCATGACTAAGACATTTTTTATTAACTGGCGCAAAATTTTATTCAGATGAATAGAGAGAAAATAATTGTTTAATGAGAATAGAAACGCGATCAATTATCAATTAGTATCAATTATATAAAGAGAGACTTGAATATTATCGAACAAGTTAAATAATGAAGCGAACTTTATATATAAAATTAACTTTAAAATTAACTTTATATATAAAATTAAGGCCATGTATCAGTTATCCAATCCCTTCCTTACCGACATTTTATCTTATCCTAAATATTTACATTCATAAAAAGAATTATTTTAAATTTTGTTTGTTTCAATAAAAATTTAAGACCAGATAAATATACCTTAGGGTGTTTCCTTTAATTAAAAAATGTCAACTCGATATCTCAATAAATATAGAAATTTAGGGAACTTTACGTTTGCAATAATAAATATTATTCGATAAAACTTATTGCGAGCGTAAAATTGGTAAAACTAAATTTTCTCTTATTGTAATTACCACATGCCCTTAATGATTGTTTTTAAAGCTGTTCAATGAAGTTATTTTAAAAATTTCAATTTAAAATATTCAAGATTAACAGAGACGTCTCTCTTCAAGTGTTATGCAAATTTACGATGAATTTGCGTGAAGAAACGTTTTTGTCAATGACTAATACAAAGGTTATACTCATTTGTCATAAAGCAAATCCTATACAAGTTGAGTTCTTTTCTTCTTTTTAATTTATGTAAAATAATTGTGTGACTTTTGAAACTATATTGAACATTGATATATTAGCATAAGCATTTATATCAAAACAAGAAATATTTTTAAAGAATAATGATTTTTAAGTTCTTATATTTTTATTTCTTTACCGAATTAGCAATAATTAATATTTTTTGTTAACTAAATTTGCTCTTATGATATTTACCATATGCCCTTAACCATCAATAAATATTATAACAAGTATATTTTGAAGTAACTCTACAATATCAGGAGTTATCATAAACTCTCTCCTTTATCCTCATCGAAAGATAACTTACCGTCAAAATATTTATAAATAAATAAATCTCCGTTTCATACAGACGGAGGTAAAAAGCCTAGTTTTAGTGAAAAATATTTATTATATTACGAACGTGAAGTTGACGAAACTAAATTTGCTCTTATGGTAAGGAACATATGCCCTTAAAAGTTACAAAATCTTTTATAAAAAAAAACATTTATAAAAGAAAGTTTCAAAGTTTCAAAAATGATTATTAGGACATATGGTAACTACTATAAGAGCAAATTTAGTTTCGCCAACTTTATGTTTGTAATAATAAATATTTTTAATTAAAACTAGGCTTTTTACCTCCGTTTCGTGCAGATGGATACAAAAGGTCTAGTTTTAGTGAAAGATTTTTATTACTGTAAACGTAAAGTTGACAAAACTAAAATCTAAAAACTAAAAAACTCTTATGGTAAAGTATCACATGCCCTTAATCCAAAAAATGTTATATATTTTACTTAAAGCTCCTACACAATGAGCATTTACAGACAGCAATGTCAAGTTGATTGCAATTTACCAGGCTTTTTTAAACACCGTTATTTTGCGGTACTCAGGTTCTTTGGGGAGTTGCATACGCATACGATTTCGTTGTTCCACTAAAACTCACAGTCGCTCACGTGCTATCGAACCGAGTAAAACAAGCGGTAAATCTTGAAGTGTGATAATAGTTTAGTGATTTAATTAGTGATTTGTGGATAATGTCATGGCTAAACAACGGTTAGGTAATTAAAATTAATTCTTAATAATCACACACTTTCAGAAAAAAATTATCACTGTCCTAAATACATTTTTAAGCTTTGCTAAAGCTGGTATTCAATTCTTCACTTTCTTTAAGTTTGCCGATAGTAAAAGTTTGTAATTTACAGTCCTAGCTTGAAGTTGTTAAATTGAATAATTACTCAAAACAGAAAAAGTGAAACTAAAACCTTTCAAGTTATAATTTAATAACAGCAAGTAATCATTATTGTGATTATTATTTTTTTTAATTTCAGAAAGTTGCAAATCTTCTATACTGCTTGTTAAAAAAAAATGTTTGGTAACATAATGCAAATTAAGAAAATAATATAAATTTCAAAAAGTCGATATTCAATCTGAGATTTCGCAAAAATACATTTCTGGACAGAGTTAACATTTTCTTAATACTACTATTGGATAAATTATAAAAATAATTTTCAAAAAATGAAAGAAAATTTATTTTTCTTCTTTATCAACATTTACCAAATTATAAGTGATTAAAACTTCAAAGCCTTGACATCCGGTACCCTCACCAACGACATACTTTATTGATTTTAATTACAAATCAATATACAGGTCTCTTATTATAAGACAATTATATCAACTATAGAATCTACCTTCTTAGAATTATAAATTATTCCTGAAATTGCTCTATTCCTGAGAATGATTTCAAGTTAATATTTCTGTGAAGGTTGACAATAGTTTATAATTATAATTACTTTCGCAAAAGATGCATTGAAAGCGATCCTTTCCCGTTTGGATTTATAAATGCTAATTTCACACATGTCTTACATACTGATGTCCGTGATATTAGAACTAACATTGGCCGAGATTATTAAATGAAAAATAACAATAAATCATCGATTCGATTGAAAAGTTGAATGACTCGAGAGATCAATGATGTGGTCATGCAAGAGTTGACTACTCGCGTGATGCTTTTATCCCAAGAAACTCGAGGAATAAAAAGATATTTGAAGTGTGCTAGTGGATCACTGAGGAAAGGCCCTCGATTTGGCTGCGAGGGAAAGTAAAAAAGAACGTGCCAAAGGCGAGTCGACTATAGAAATTTAGGCTCGTAGAAAAGAGAGGCAAGATATGAATTTGGGTACTTCAAGAAGTTACATAAGTGTAGACGAATTTCTTAACTGCTGTAAAAAATCCTACTTGAAAGTTGAAATCAACTAAAAAATTACTCTTTATATGCATTTCGATTGCCTCATAACTTATGTGTAGACGTTTTATCATTTTAAATACAGTAAGCTGTATAAAAATTATAACATATCATCTGAACAAATTAAGAGCTGGCTAAATTAACTTCTAAACTTTTGAATTGATAGAAGGTAATGTTTTACAATCGAGTGTAGAATTTAATTATGAGAATTCGTTTAGCAAATGTGTCCTTCAAATACTTAAGATGTGCACTCAGCACATTCTAATTTAGACTCACAATCAGTACGTATATTAATGTTAGAGTCATCAAATAACAAAACTAAAACGATGAATATATGTAGAAAGAGGAGGAAAAATTATAAACTCAATCGTTGCTAAAGAGTTAAAGAAATTTGCACCTTTAAATGTAAAAGAATAATATCTTGAAAATTTAAATATGGCTTGTTGCATAATAACATATTGTTAATTATTAACGCATGACAGAATAATTTAATTCTCACTATAAAATATAGTACCGTTTCAACTTCAAAGTCACCTAGACAATGCTTTTAATTACTGATTTCCTTGCTTGTCATAAACATGATTTGTGCAAATTTTGAAGAAAGTCTCCTTTTATCTGCAATTTAATAATTAACCGCAAACATATTTTATGCAACACTACGGGCAATGACTTATTTTCAATTATATGATAAGTATATGAATGTAATTATCATAATGGATGATAATGACCAAATAAACAGTACCGAGTTAATTGTAGTGATTATCAGTCAACTTATTATGTAAACATGTAGGTAATTAACATTAGATGTACTCTACATTATCAATTTATCAATCATTTTTTAAAATATGTTTTTCACCTTCATATCCTTCATAATTGTGGTCCAATTCAATACCCATAGAATATTCATCTCGAAAATGAAGGTGCATGTTCCTCGAGTAATCTTTCAATCTTTCTACGTTGTCATAACTACATAACTCGCGTAAGAGCATTGTTTTTACGGAAATCGTACTTCAAGAGCCATGCTCGTAACTTTTCGACTTTCACGAACGAATTATCCTGTAATCGTAGACTATCTAAATTTCGCCTCTGAATTAAACTTTCTTCTCGTGGTCGCGGAACTCGTGAATCACCATGCAGAGATTATCTATCAGTTGTAATTTTCCAAAGACTGTAATTTTCCAAAATCTATCAGGTGTATTTTTCCAAACACGGAATTCCATAAATTTACGGTTCGTCCTTTGAGGCACAAATTCTGTGTTGAATCTTATCTTCCCAGTATTTGTTGACTTGTCGAAGAGTGGTGACTATTGATAGTGTTTCCAAATTTTCAGAATCAAGAATGTTTCAAAATGAAGGTATGTTTGATTTCCTTTTTCAGAGTTGTTTTTTAATTGAAGATATATGTAAATTAAAACAAATAAATGTCTCATAAATAAAAAAAAGTCTCTCGATGAAAATAATTGAAGGATAAAAATAGAAATAAAATATTGATTTTCACCATGTAATACTCTTTTTCTCAAGTTTTATTGCAGTTTTGATGTGTAATATTACTTTTTTATTATGACGATTCGTAATCTGTAAAAATTAGATGTGGCTATACATTATCATGGACATAGAGGAGTTTTTATAGGGCCATAAAAGAATGATGTCAATTTTTTCCTGTCTATAAACAACTATAAATTTATATTTGCACCAGAAATACTCAGCATATTGGTATTTTATATATAAGAAGAAAAAACTTGAATATAAACTTGACTTCCAATAAATTATACGTATAGCAATGTCTGCAATCTGCTCAGTTCTCGTATTGTAGTTAGAAGAACTAGGTGTATTTTTCACTGGAAAAAATTCAAAATTTCTGATCCATTTAAAAAAATCAGTATAAAGTATTTCTTTATAAAAGAAGGGTAGTGTTTCAATATAGCTGATGAGAAAATAATTTCGCGAAACAAATAAAAAATAAAGGTAACATAAAATTTTCTAATTAAAAAATTACAAATTCCTAAGATTATTCTCTACAAAAGAATTTAATTTAATTTCTTAAATTAATGATGCTACCACTTTTGTATTCAAATCCAGTTAATTATTGCACTGGGTACCTACTGCATTCTGAGAAAGTTCGTAATTCTTGCAAAGTAAATACAGCCTTCTGTCAGCATACTTTCGCCAAACACGTCTGGCACATTTTAACTAAATATTAAGAAATTAGAGAATAAGATAGTAAAGAAATTTTCAAAATTAACATTGACAATTAAGAAATACATGCTTGCTGCAAATTCTGAACAATTCCAACAATTTTCAATAATTGAAGATACAGAAAGGAGAGCTGAATAAAAAACAGCCCTAAATCTGGTTGTTTTATTATTATTTACGTTTCACCTGCAAATTTTCATGTCTTCAATTATAAATATCTAAAGATTGTTAGTGCTTGATTCAACAAGCATTTTTGATTTGATCAGTAAACGGAATTTGATAAGATTCAAACTCAATAGGTGTGACGATATGCAATTTCGCTTATCGTATGAATAAGGCACTAAAAAAATAGGACTATAAGGCGAGAGCAATTACAAATTGATTCGATTAAACAGTTTATTGGTCCTTAGAAATAATGAAATTTAAATCTGTTTTGTAGATTAGTTTCAGTCACGATTCCTGAGAGTTAACCACAATCAAAATAAGAAAGTTATTTAACTTTTATCATTATGTTTCTATATAAAAAAAGTCCTTCATTTTTATTTCGAATAATATAATAAGATAAACAGCATTGAGACAATTAAGTCAAAAATTTTGTGAAAGTTACTTCACATAGAATTTTGTAACGTAAGACGTAGATCATCTGGTTATATGTAATATTTCGAAACATTTTACCAGAGATTCTGCAAATTCTCTCGAAGAAGCGTTCAAAAATCTTCAATTAAATTTTCGCTTTTTAGATAATTTCCAGAAATTAATTTTATTCATAGGCACACTTTCGTTTTCTATAAATCATTTTTTAAAAAACATATTTGCAAACAAACTTTTTCATATCAAGTTTAAACTCCTGGCATTTAAAATCAAATTTTCTTCATTCGAATGAAGAAAAATTAATTAATTCATTCATTCTTTCATCAGAATGCAAAGACGCGCAAAGATGACAAGAAATAATTAACTTTTGAAACCACAAACGAGCAGTTTGGCACTTCCACTAACTAACTATTCAAATTAACAATTACAATTGTGCAACGTGCATCTTTAAATAATTACTTTTACATGTGAAGAAGTAAAATCATAATAAACTTAATTCATCATTTATTATTTAGTTGAAGAACAACTAAATGACTTTTGTTTGATAAACAAGTTTACCAAACAAAATCGATATTGAACCGAGCCTCTTGCCATCATTATTAAAATTCTTAATTCTGAAGATTGGCACATTCACCTGTGACACTTGACCAGAAACTTCTTAGTGAACGGATAACGTTTCTGGGGGCAAAGCAAGACGAAGAACATTGACCTACTATAGAGCTAGATTTATGCTTTTCTTCTCTGCACATCATGGAATGTGGCATAGTATGTTTATAATCAAGCGCTTCCTTCATAACGGTGAAACAGTCTTCTACTTCCCCATCTAGTCAAGTGGGAATCCAATTCACACAAGATTAGTCTCGATCAACTCGTTATGACCCTGGCCTATATATTTTCACCTGAGGTAGCCCTAAATGGCTCTAATCATCAACAGACTAGAAAATGTTGCTCTCACTCGAAGAGAAATAGCATTTTTTCATTATTATTAGCAGTTCATGCAGCAGGAAATAAAAGTCACAACTATTTACTCGATTAACTCATGGAGATTTCCAATATGTAATTTTGTAATTATTAGAGTGGAATGCTTCAGAATATAATTTTCCATATATATATATGACCATGCCGTGTTGGAATTCAAAGTATAAAAACGACATAAAAAAAATTTATAGTCAGTCTTCTCGTTGCTGACCGAATAAAGAAACTTAAAATACGTTTCTTTAGAATAGTATAAGTTAATTATTTTTTTAAATTATACATACATATGTAGTGTTAGCTTTAATTATATTGATGGAAAAAGATATGTTCGATAATCCGCAGAAAAAAAGTTAATTAACTTTCAGATGATTGGATTTCTTATCACATCGACCAACTATTTTTAAATTTCAATTATAATCGAGATTTGTATTTACCGGTTCATATTAATGAATATTTTTATAATTTTTATTTAAATAATGTGGTTTAATTGCTTTTCCAATAGGCTGATAACAGATATTAATTAACCCATCATATTTGAAGGGGATTTATTATATTATTAGGTAATCTATGCAGTGCACGCACAGTTTTAAATACTTGCAGTGGATTATAATCGTTGGACCCCAACGAAGACGAATTAATATCACCTATTCAGAATTTTAATTGCAATTCGTCATTTTGGAAATGTTTACTTCATTTAAAGTTTTATAATTATTTAAAAAATTACGCAACCAGGAGAATTGCAAATACTGAAAATATTGAAATTCCTTGACTTACTTTTTATATTTATATTGCATCATTAAAGTTTTTAAATCTCTTTGTTTAAATGTTCGCTTTTGATTTGTTATTTCTTACAGGGAATCTACAAAAATGAAAAAGATCTTTTTTCCAAGAAAGAAATTAAGATTGTTGTATGTATTAAAAATATAAATGGGCTTGGGTGGAAATTTTTTGCCTCTTTTTCCATACTCCTTTTTTTTAATGTCAATGGATGAATTCGATTGATATTGTATCTGTAGTTTCTCAGCTTTTCAACCGAAAATTAATTTAATCACAAGAATATTTCGTCCATATACAAATTTTAAAATTCTGAATTGAAAGTTAATCCTTGATTTTCGAGCAAAGGGAATTTATTAAAGAAATAATTTCTTTCCGCACCTGGCGACTGTTACTCCTTCGTTTTCTATGCACAGTTTATTTAATTGACAAGTCATATTTTTTCTCAGAAATCCATATATCGCAGAGAACGTCAACCACCTCCCAGATTGTGAAATTGGTATTTTTCTTTTTATTATAAGTAGCTTGCACTAAATAATATGTGAAAGGACGTTGGCTCCTAATCAGGGGGTGCATTTTAACATGGCCTTCGCATTTTTCTATTCATAATTACAAAACACCTTCATATTACTCAATTTTTACGATCAATCAAATCGAGAAACGATTGCAAAGCAAATCTCGATTCAAGTTACGTTTACATACATATGCATCCATTGAAAATATAAGTTAATTAAAAAATAGTTAGTTAAAAATAATTTTGTTACAGATCAGCCTCGCACAACTGAGGATTCTGACTTTCTTAAGATGATTGCTCATGAAGCAATTATCGTCAGAAATGCCCGGAAAAATTACGGAAAATCACAGCCCGTTCTTAATGGATTGAACATGACAATTTCTCGTGGAACTATGTGAGTGAAATAAAAACATTTATTGTATCAATTTAGTTTCAAATCCTATGAATTTTTTTTCATTTGAATTAGAATTACATTTTTTCGTTAACCACCAATTTACGCACTCTCGTCTTTTAAAACTTTCTCAAAAAACTTGTCCTTCATTAAAATTGGTTTCTTGTATCTCAAAATTTCATTATCTGCATTCGATGATGAAATGACTTCATCTATCGCTGCAAGAATAGCATCTATGACATTCATCGACTCTTCCTCCGTTAATTCTCGAGAATTTTGAAGTTCCAGGTCACCACTCGTCCCATTTAGAATTTCAAAGAGTCCTCTTTGGGAAGGAACAGTATAATCCAAATGTCTCATTCTATTCGTTGGTATTCCTGGAGAACCATAGTCCTTTGAAAAATTGGCATTCTTCCTTTTCAGTAAATCTACAATCCGTTCTTTATTTTGCTTTCCTCTCACGTTAACATTTTTTTTTCGCAAACTTCAGAAGGTCATGAACCTTTTCGAAGGACTCTACATTTACATCCAGATCAGTTGCGATTTTGTAAGGCGCTGTAACTGACGAAGAATCATTATGTTTAATATTTTTTTGGGGGGCTTCAAGCTCTTCTGGTATTTCTTCATCCAATAAAACTTCACGATCCTGATTCTGATAAAGATCTTCATTTCCAAGCATTGATCTATATATTAATTGGTCCCAATTCTTTTTTGGAAACCTGATAGAATATATCTTTTCATATATCAACTTAGAATCCTGATAGAGTTTCTCCAATTTATGTTCAATCTCATTTTCTGGAAAAATATTCTCAGGCCGAAGAAGTTCAACTTTAAAAGGAATGTCAGTTTTTAGAATAACAAAAATTTGAGCAAAAACCTGCGCTATATAGTCAACCATTCGCAACTGCTTCGCTGATGAACTTTCCTCATAACTTTTTGATAATTCTTCAAGTACTTCACTTACTGCACTTTTAATGACATCCTTGATGTGTCTAACTAGAAAAGCTATGGTTTCAGGCAGAGTTTGCATCGTATCATTCTTCCCAAGGTCGTCTAAATTCTTCCTCATGCGAGCAATGCTAATGTTTTCTTCATTTCTTGGCAGCGACTCTTCGCTTTTAAGGTGCTTTGTATTCAGCTCTTCAGATACATTGTCTTCTTGTTGAAAAGTGACGAGAGGATAGAAGTTGAACTTCTCTAATTGATTTCTGAAGAGCATGTTCACAATTCGATGAAAATTTTCCACATCAACGATTGTTTTCAGAACTCGATCCAAGGTTGTATTATTCCTTTCATTATTAAACTCTGCAGTTACAGTTTTGAATTTAAGTTCCGCTGACAGGTTGGAAAATATCGTGAGGGAATCAAAGCGTTGAAAGCTGGATAGTTTTGAAGCGGTGCAAACTGTTAGAACTGAAAGAGCGCAAATGAGGTTCTTCATTGTTGGTTCCATAAGTGACACTGAAGTAGATTATGTGGCTTGGATTAGGCTTTATCTTAACTTGATTGTTCTTGCTATTTTGAACGATGATCAATGCTTATTAACAAAACAAAGGCTAGCCTGATGACCATAGCAATGATACTATTGTTTTGAATCTGACTCTTTTTGACAAGGACTTATCGCTGTGCAATTATTGTTTTCTGATCAAAGTCAATTATTTAACACTCACACGCTTTCAGCTAAAAAAAAGGGACTTTATTTTGTACCTATTTGTATCTATTGTAATAAAATGGAAAAATCATTTTCAGTTACGGACTCTTAGGGGCGAGTGGATGTGGAAAAACAACCTTGCTCTCATGCGTCGTTGGTGTGAAGAATGTAGACAGTGGAAGCATTTGGGTTCTAGGTGGAAAGCCCGGATCTGAAGGCTCAGGAATTCCAGGACCTCGAGTTGGGTACATGCCCCAAGAAATTTCTCTGGTTCAAGAATTTACGGTCATCGGTGCTCTTTACTATTTTGGTAGAATCAACGGCTTAAAAGACAATGAAATCGGTATTTAATTAATTACTTAAAAGCTATAAGAGACAAATTTATTACTTCTAAATTTATCCTGTAAACAATTTATTCCGCAGATGAAAGGTACCTCACACTTTCGAATTTATTTAATCTACCCCCAAAAAACAGACTGATCAAACACATGAGTGGAGGTCAACAGAGAAGAGTTTCTTTCGCAGCTGCCCTAATTCATAATCCAGAGTTGCTCATTCTAGATGAACCTACAGTAGGACTTGATCCAATCTTGCGGGAGAAGCAAGTACACTTTTTTCTTCGTTAACCAATAACTTACACTCTTTGCAAGACTAATACAACTTTATTCGCTATATAAATATTATTTTTGACAAAAGTATTGAACAAAAGTTTTGAATACAAGTATCTTATGTAATAAACTCATTTACATATTTTTATTGCAGCATTTGGAATTTTCTGGTGAAGATTTCTCAGCAAGAAGGAACTGCGATTGTAATTACAACTCACTACATCGAAGAAGCCAAGCAAGCCAACAAAGTAAGTTAGTATATAAGAAATGCAGTCATTTGGATTGTTAGACTACAGAAACTGCTTATTCAGAGAAAAGTATGTAATTTCTCAGTTTGTGCGAACAATTTGCTTGAATCAGTAAAATGTTAACGTGAAACTAATTTTAAGCTGATAGGAGATTGTTATAAATGACGAAACTTTCTGGATTCAGCAAGAAATTGATTTGAAGTAAATAAATCTGATGTTCTAGATTGGTTTAATGCGATGTGGACAATTGTTAGCTGAAGCCTCACCGAATTATCTCTTAATGAAATTTCAATGTCAGACATTGGAAGAGGCCTTCCTTACTTTGAGTCAAAAGCAGAAGGAAAATCAGGAACGAGGAATAACAGAGATAACAACCGAATGTCAACCAGAATTTGAAGAAGTTATATCAACTATTCCATCAACTGATCTATCCTACAATACAGATGTAAGAAAATTAATAATTCACGAATATTTTGTAAATTGTTTGTAAATTGTAAAATTTTTTTTACTGAAGTTCGAACGCTTTAAAATTTCAACTGAATTGGAATATAATATATATAATAATGAATTGAAATTTCATCATTTTAGAGTATTTGCAAAAATAAAACCCAACTAATGAGTGATAAGAATGTCGTTCTCGGGATGAGAAAAGAATGCTGGAAACATTCATCCTATAGAAGGTTCAAAGCTCTGATGATAAAAAATATTCTTCAGTTCCTTCGCCATCCAGGGTAGGTAATGAGAAAGTTAATTGAAATTAAAAAGAATAGAAAATACACATCCTGTAAAATATCTAAGGAAATAATTATAAGATATTTATAGTTTCATATAATGTGATCGTTAGGAATTCGTAATTTTCATTTAAAAATGCAATTAAGATTTGAATCTCGACTTTTATAACGTTAAATTAAGTTCAAATGAATACAGTCTGTGTCTAGACCTTTTTTAATCGAGATAAACTATATTTTTATTCAGATATATAAATCTGTTAGAAATAATGAGAAACGAGAAAGTAAAGTATTAAAAATTGAATAAGCTCTAGAAAGTTTGAATTTTATTCGTAATTATTTATTCATGAGACTATAATTAGTGATACTTTTGCAGGGGTATCCTTTTCGCCTTAATATTCCCAATAGTGGAAGTAACGTTATTCTTCTTCGCAATCGGTCAAGATCCAAAAGGTTTGAGGATGGCGGTAGTAAATGAGGAGGCTGGAAACTGTAATTTTGGTATCAACAAAGGACACGTATTACTCCATCCGTTAAATGATACTTGTAATTTTATAGACTTGAGTTGTACATTTTTACACGGTTTCGATGATACAATAGCGAGCAAGGTAAAAAATTTATTATCTTTGTGAAAGTTGTATAAATTAAGAATTTCAATTTTGTTACGAGCCTAAATTTTATTTTCAGGTATTTTTTCCAACTCTGGAAGAAGCGAAGAATCAAGTTTTACGAGGAAAAGTAGTAGGTGTGATGCACTTTGCAAAAAATTTTTCCACCACATTTGAACTCAGACGCGATGATCCAGTAGGCCTAGAAGATCAGGATTTAACTGCAAGTTCAATTAAAATTCAGCTCGACATGGGAGGTATGCAAAATATCTCATTGTCGGTCAAATAACAGTCAAATAACTTTATATAATTATACTGTTAATGATTAAGTGACTTATTCTCTTTTGTATTTTAGACCGACAAATTGGATTTTTTTTGCAAAAAAGATTGTATGACCGATATTTCGAAATCAGCGGAGATGTCATGAGTCAATGTAATATCTCTCGAAAATTTGTCGAATCGCCATTACGAGTAAGTAATACTCAAAATATTAATGTTGATATTTAAAAAAAATTAAAGAAACATACGAGATAATTTCAATAAATATTTTGAATAAATATTATTATTACAACAGTTGGAGCAACCAATCTTTGGCACTTTGGATCAAACGTATACGTCGTTCGTAGCACCAACATTTATATTGACGTGAGCAATTTTCATTTATTTTATTACAATTTTAAATTTAGAAATTAATTATTTTGTTAATGAATTATTACAGAGTTGTCTTTTTTCTGGCTACTGCTGTATCGTCTGCTATAATCATCGCTGATCGCCAAGAAGGAGTTTGGGATAGAAGTTTAGTTCAAGGTATTTTTTAATAACTTTTAATTTAAAAAAAAAAGAAATATTCAACACTTAAAAAAAATTAAAACCTTGTTTTCGTAGATCTAAATAATTTATCTTCGCGAGTTAAAGGTCGGCATTGATTTTATTGCGAGTACTTTCCTTTTTGAGACTCTAAGGAATGTTAAACTGTCCATTGTTTTGATTCAATAGGAGCCTCGATTAACTTGTTGTAGAATTAAAATGATCATTAATATGCGTAACAGATTTCAAAGGCCTTCAGGAAGAAAAATCTAATTATAACTGCGCACAAGTACAATTTCATAATTTATAAATCTATTTATAGAAAAATGTGCTTCATAAAACGTATTTTAAAAGTAAACTTCTATAAATTCAAATATAATTAATTAATTTAACAGCAAATACATTTTTTTCTTTTGCAGGCGTCAACACTGCAGAAATTTTGATGGCTCATTTACTGACTCAATTTTCAGTGGTTATTACTCAAGTCACTATGTGTTTAAGCATCAGCTTTTTATGTTTTAATTTAATCTGTAAGGGATCAATACTTACTGTTATTTCTTTGGTACTTCTCACAGGCCTATGTGGAATGTGCTATGGTAAAATTTCATCATAAACTACAATTTTAATCATTTTTTAACAATAGGAACCAATATTTAAAATATTTTTCACTTTTTCAGGATTCTTGATATCCGTTTACTGTAAATCTCACACAGTAGCAAATTTTATAGCTACAGGAAGTTTCTATCCCGTGATATTACTTTGCGGTAAGAAAAAAATAATTGTGACCGTTCATAATTTTCGCTTTCATTATATTTTTTTTATCTTTTGGAACAGGATGTGTATGGCCATTGGAAGGGATGCCAGAATTTCTGCACTGGTTCAGCCTTACTTTACCAACAACGGTTCCTGGACTCTCATTAAGAGCAATATTAGATAAAGGATACTCCATAAACAATCCCGTTGTTTATGACGGATTTTTAGTAGTATCAGGTTGGACAGGTATTTTTATTGCACTGTGTTTGATCGGACTCAGGATAAAAGAATCATCATATTAGAAAAGCTAATTGTATATCACTAATTTATTGTACAAAACTCAGTTCGAGGAAACAGCTAACTGATACTTTGTAAAACAGGGTTTTACGTTATAAGTGATTTGAATTTTTTATATTTTTAGAGATCCATTCGATGAATGTTTTTATTGAAATCGAACAAAATTGATTTTATCTTCACTTTTTAATGCATTTTATGATCGCATCGATAACTGGATAATTCAATAACATTTTTTTGATTTCAGTAAGGACTCTCTTAAATATTATATAGATTAATTTTACTTGATTACTTAAATTATAGATACATATTTTATTGAATGAGTATGAGAATGACCTACGGATGCCTTTCACGGATTAATATTTTTTAGTTCATTCAATAAGCTATAAAATAACGCATCTTTCATATAATAAGAGCGTGAAACATCTGATCATTTTTTTAAGATTAGTGAATAAATAATTAAAAATGTCTTAGGTGAACATTTCGTAGAAAGATTTTGTTGTAAAGACACAAACGCACTTTCAAGGAAAAAATACCAAGACTAGGCAACGATAACTTTTTATTAATTAGTAATTAGTTGTCATAAATGGATAGAAAAATGCCATTCCAGTTTAATTTAGAAACACACTTTGTTGTAAATCATTCTTCTAGTCAGCAGACTATTAACTATTTATAACTGAATCTGATATCAATGCATTTCTTGAATGATTTTATGAAAAAAAAAAATGTTCACATGCGCATTTATTGAAAAAATGTATGCTTTTTATTGCCACTGTAGTAAAATATAACGATTAAGAATTTTTCAGAATTAATTTGTTTGGGAAATCTGGAAAAGAAATCGTTTCAAGGTTTCAAGAATGTGGACAAGTATTCTGTTGAAATTGAAAAAATTCTATTACGAATTGTTTCTATCAATTATCTTATAATTATTTCGAATAAGTGCTGCATTTTTCATATGATTTTTATCAAGAATGCTGTGTTAAAATTTTGCATTACATTTGACTCTAGGAAGATAATTTATACCTTTTACGCTAGCTTTGTTACGCGTCAGTGCTCATGTAAAATTTTTATCTTGTAAATAAATTGAGTGTGAATATCAAAGTGTGATTAAAATTTTCCTTTTAAATTTTTTGTATCTTATTGTAAATATGCTTCTTAATTTCTTGATGAGAATTATTGTAATATGTAAATAAAATGAATATTTTTTGTACAGTGAACGTCAAACATCGACGTAAAATATAATTTATTTCCTCTCGATGAACACTTCGTAGTTTTTTATGTATGCTTTGCATTGTAGGGTATACAGTAATGTACAAACATATACAATGCTGTATTCAATGGATTCCATTAGACTAGTTTTATTTTCTTCCATTGTTTTCTAATCTTAATTATAGAATACTTAAGTATCGAGAACTTTATGTTTGCTATAATTTGTATACAATATAATAGAGGTATATTTTTTATTATTATGTTCTATTTTTCACGCTGCCAATGTTGGATAATAAAGTAAGTTGGTTCTCTCTTCCAAATGTATTGAGAACTTTACGTAATGTACATAATACTAGCAAAGAAGCCGAAGTCAAAGAAGGTAAAGATATTTCCGATAGTGGAGATGTCTCAAAAATTGCGAGTGTAAAACCTATTTTCAGTACTGCAACATTGAATTAAGTAAGATAAAAGAAAGTAATTACTGCCTTAAAGACTGATTTTACTCAGAACTTGGAAAGTGAAAGCCATAGAAATTTTAGACTCGTCGTCAACTTCAAAAAATTGAACAAGACTCGAGGCACTCAAACTCAAAGTAAGGGTCACAATCGTTCGTTTCAATTCAGTTTTACGTATTTATGACTACAAACAAGAGATCAATACTTGAAATGAAGAAATGATTCTTCTTTGAATTCTCACATTTATTTAAAATATTTGTCCGTACCGTATATTCCATGTTCATAAATGTATTCAATGACGAAATCCTGGAGAAAATATTTAACACATTCATTCCGCTCTAACGCTCTTCTACTCCTACTGGAACTTATTCCCAACCGAATATTCCACGGTATAACAATTATATTAGACTGTAAATGGTAAAGGAAATAATGTTATCCATGTTTCATATCAATTTTTGCTTTACTTTACTTTAAAACACGTACCAAATGACTCGAAAGTGTATCCGAGTCGTAGATGAATTTATTTGGATTAGATCCTTCCCTAGTAATTACGACAAGCCCGTGTTGACCAACAATTGCTTCAACCTGAATAAAAAACATTTAGTTAATTTATTGATCATTTCTTTTAATTTTTTTTTAAATTTTAATGAGGCATGGACTTACGTCTTCCTCAGCCCAAACACCAGGAATCGCAAAAGTTTCTAATAGATCACCTCCGCAGAGCAATTTGATTGTAATCGGTCCGGAATCTGAGTTGTTTCTAACATCCTCTGGTATCCAGTCCAAATCCTTTGTTTCGATATGATTTATGACATCGTTTGTTTTGCACAAAACAGAATTTAAAAGATTCTGATGGTACTGAAGACACCTGCGGGTTTCCGTCCACCCATTTTGTCTACATTCCCACGTGCTAAGGCGAATCCAGTCATTGGTTCGTAGAGCCAAATCTACCATTGCCAACCTGTGTTTCGAAGATGTTAATTCTTTTCTGGAATACAAATCGTGTACTGGAGAAATAACACCACCTACAACGATATGAGTGCCCGTACTATGGAGATGATGCCTTGCTATTTCTGAAATTTAAAGTCCAACGTTTTTACGATCGTATTTTTCAATACATATTAAAAAAAATACCCAGAAGTAGTTTAATTTTATCTAATACTTTTTAGTAGATTCAAAATATTGTTAAGATATTTTTAACTAATTTTAAGGGTGTTGGAGCCAAGTTCTAGTTTAAAAATTCGATTTCTTCATTTTATTCAACAAATATTAAAATTGGCATTTTTTCCCTCTGCAGAATTAATCAATTTTTAATTAGAATTATGCGTACAGAGCGAAAAAATATCTAAATGAAAACTTTTTTAAGTAAAATGAAAATATTGAATTTTGAAATTAGATTTTGAATTCTTCATTTTATGCAAAAAGTATCGAAATTAAGCATTTTTTCGCGCTACAGACCGAAAAAATATTTATGTATAATTTTTGTTGAGTAAAATGGAGAATGGAATTTTGAGCCTAACATGTCCCTATTGAAAAAAATGACGTCACAAAAAGACGTCTTTAAATGACGTCTTCAAATGACGTCATTTAAAGATGTCATTGGCTATGTCATAAATTGGAACATAAAATGACGTCTTTTTTAAACTGTTTTTATCATCGGCAAAATGAAGTTACGTCATTTTTTTCCAACAAAATAACGTCATTTGAAATATTCACAAAGGTTTAAAATACAAATAACGTCAAATAACGTCACATAACGTCATACAAATAACGTCAAATAACAAATACAAATAACAAATACAATAACGTCAAATAACGTCAAATAACGTAAAATAACGTCAAATAACGTCATACAAATAACGTCATTTTTTCAATAGGGAAATGACGTTATTTTACTGGAAAAAATGACGTAATTTCATTTTGCCGATGATACAAAAAGTTTTTAAAAGACGTCATTTTATGTTCCAATTTGTGACACAGCCAATGACGTCTTTAAATGATGTCATTTGAAGACGTCATTTAAAGACGTCTTTTTGTGACGTCATTTTTTCAGTAGGGTATAAATAGGTGATAGATTTATTCATTTTAGGCGAATAATAATAATAATAATAATAATAATAATAATAATAATAGTAATAATATTAATAATAATAATGATGTATTTTGCTTTTTCGAGAATTTTGCAACTTGGGAATAAGCTAAAAAAAAAATGAAAAATTGTATCCAAAATTTTCTGGTGATTAATTATCTATTTTGGTATCAGATGAACCGAAATTCGTATTGGTTGGGTGTGGATGGCAGATGGGTGTAAGTAGTCGCACTTTTCTTTCGTAAGTTGAAATAAGAAGAGAAAGAAGTGATCTCTTTGGCAAACTCTCCGGTGTTTTGCGGAATGTCTCTTCCTCTTGGCGTTTTCATCTTAACCCCTTCTTCCCTCCGGATGGACCAGGGTATCCGTTTTAGCTGTAGGTCGTGTCACAATGCCGCTTGTGCACCGATGATCCCATAAATCCAAAGGGAGAGGATTCTTGGTTTCCTCTCTTTCCCCGACTATCATCCTCTCTTTTCCTTTCTCTGTCTTTACCCAAAGCGTGGAGAGACGTATATACGGTACCCCGGTGTGTTGTGATATTAATACAATCACGGATCACTCCCGGGTTAGCCAGCAGCCGCATGCAGACATTAGATTGTCTGAATCGGGGTGAACGACTTTATATAGCATAGTCGAGTCTTCGCGTTCTTTTGCTTCTCGCTTTGTGCTCGGGATTTGCTTGTTCAAGCCACTGAATCAAAAGGAACTGTACTCTGCTTATATGTTCGAGGCGGGCTCGATAACACAAGTGTACTCACATCCTGGTGACCAAATCCACTCTCCGTGCAACGAAATTCATCTTCGGGAATGAATTGAGAACATTCAATTGGTGGTCGCTGAGAAAAATTGATATTCAAACTTAACATCTAGATAATCAAAAAATTGAATTACAAATATATTCTAGTGATGGGAAAAATATCGATAAATATCGATACATATCGATTATCCATCGTATCAACGATAATCGATACATTTTTCTCTTAACGATATATATCGATATTTTTTGTGTTTTTTTATTTATTGTGTTTTAATTTGCGAAACTTTGAAGTAAGGTCAGATCAGTGTTCCCAATATTATTTTTATTGTTTATTATAAATAATGGTATTTCAAATAATAAAAATAATATTTTTCAGCATTTTAAACTGCGCGCGAATAGCAATCAATCAGATACGGCGTGCGACGCATGCGCAGTTGAGTAAAGGGGGCACACGTATGTTCGGATGGCGAAGAGGGGGAAGTTATCGATAAATATCGATACTATCGATACTTTTTCCAAAAATATCGATATTAATCGATACGCGATTTGGTCGATATTTCCCATCACTTATATTCATCTACCGAAGAAACTCTACACAGAGAAAAAAATTCCATTAAACTTATCGAAAAGTCTGTAACCGTTACAGATTTCCTATGCTAATATAGTGACACCATAAAATTTCAGTACTCATTACATAAAATTTATGTAAATAGAATCTGCAACTGTGACAGGATTTAGTTGTAACACTAACATGAAACATCTGTAAATATAACACTAAAATGAAAAATCTGTAAATCTGTAAATCTGTAAATGTAACACTAACATGAAACATCTGTAAATATTACAGATATTTCTAGTTACGTTTACAGAGGTGCTTACAAAAATTTTATGTAAACCTGACATATTGGGAAGTAATATTAACTCAAAAAATCTGTTATTTCTATCTTATTTTCTGTAACAAAAACGTAAATTCTTTAAAATAGAAGCTCCAGTACATTTACTTACATTTTTGTCCGTGTATGGATGTGACAACCACAGAAATAGTAAAATATGGAACAACTAATAATTTTCGGTTGCCACAACCACAACTATTATGTTACAACAACCACAGCTATGTGGCAACTAATTATTAAATAATTGACATTATTTAACTAGATGTGAAGTTGTATAAACTTTTGTGCTCATACAATGAGCGCTTTTTTTCCTGGAAACAAATATGATTTGCTTTCTCATAGAGGAAGCGTTAAGTAATTAATCAAATGTATTAACATTAGGTCACCTGATTCGTATTGTGGAAACTATTTAATAATAGTTGCCACATAGCTGTGGCTGTTGTCACATAATAGTTGTGGTTGTGGAAACCGTAAATTGTAATTGTATCATATTTTACTATTTCTGTGGTTGTCACAACCATAACAGTTTGTTCCGTGTTCTAAATATCTCGTTTTCCAATCTTAGTATCTAGTTATTCAGATTGAATATCTTAGATAGTTGGTCACCTATTTGAGTATCTAAGATATTGATACTGAATATATCCAGATAATTAGACTGAATATCTTAGATGGCTGTCACATATATAGTTCACTATATTCAAGATATTAAGCTTTAATAATCATTTTTCTCCGTGAATTACTCATCCTCTATGAAAGATAAAGAAAAACTAGCTGTGAATCCGATCTCGGGTGTTCCATAACTATATTTAAATTTTTTGTGCTCATTTTTTGAGCACTTTGCTTCCTCATAGAGGAAGCATTAACGATTTTCTTAAATGTTTAAAAATATATATAATTCTTTTTTCTCGAAAGAAAGAATCTTTCGACTAGAGATGCAACATCGATATTATAACATCGACGACATCGATGTTTTTGGTTTGAAATATCGATATTTTAGCAACGATGTTTTGCTTCCGATATATCGATGCCAAGTATCGATGTTAAGATTCGATGTTCGATATCGAAAATTTCATGAAACTTTCATGTTCATGAAATTTTACAACC